>OX422140.1:71513650-71631987 GCA_949129095.1 Volucella bombylans | reverse complement strand
AACAGACACAACCAACTAGAGACTCAACCCTACGCACTAACTTATACATTGAGCTATCCCATGAAAACTATAAAAGAACACAAGTGTATCCTCGTGGATACACGGCTCCATTGTCAAATCCAGTTTAAGGATGTGTGCGCGGAATTAAAAATTCAGAGAGCGCTCTCTACTCTCTGTTGGCCAAGAGTAGGAAACTGCAGCCAACCCACTACTGGCGGCAGATACTATCCCATCGGTGTTAACCCTCAGATACTGTTGGCCATGTGGTGATGTGCATGTGTGTGCTGTAGACGACTTTGCCAAAGGTGGAGCTTTTTTTAGGGTTGATTTTGCAGAATTCCTCGTAGGTGGTCCCAGCACCCATTTTGTTGAGTCGTTTTATTTTATTTTCAGTTCTTAGCTATTTCCCCTTTTTGAAGGCGACTATATTGTCATCTGTACATGAGTTACGAGTATCTGAAAACAAAATGGCGAATTTAATTATTTTAGTTTAATTCGTAAAAATAATTTCAAAAAATAATTACACACTTTGGAAAAATATCATTTGACCCCATACACAATGTTTACGCACTACGCCACTGCTATTTTGTTTATCACGTTATTTAGGGATAAACATTTGCAGATACACAACACAATACAACACCACCACACTATACCAGCAAGGAACCTTCGTGAGAAATGAGAGCACAGGAGAGAAAATTCCAAGAGAGTCCTTTCACATGCAGCGTTGTTACGGTTATGCCGCTTGTATCGCATGCTGTCAAGCATTTACTTTCGAATTCAGATTGTATCGCAATTTTCTCTGTGGGGTTGTTGGGAGAACAACCCTCTCCATGGAGTTCTACTGCATGAAAATGTATCGTTCCATTTAGGCGCAAGATTTGTTTCTTTTTTCTCTGCACTTTCTTTTGTATAATAGTTGGTACGTTCTTATTGAAGGGTGCTCCATCGGCCTATTCTAAAGTGAAATGTCGCTTTAGCTTGAGCTTTGTATATACATACCTTACCTACCTATACATGAAACCAAGTCATGACCTTTAGTTTATAAATTCGATTAAACTTAAACTTAAATCGGAGAAAACTTTAAAACTAAATGATTGAAGGATAACGCAATGAAATATTGGATGTTGATGAAAACAATGACTGGATTCGTTGGGTCCAGAGATCGTTTTAACAAGTGAAACCGTTGCTAATGTCTGTCTTAAGGATTTAACACACGAGAGCGGTACCGGTACAGGTAGAATTTCGGTAGCGGTATACCGCTTGTCCGTCCACACTGGCGATATTTTGTATGTGGTATTCACATTAGCAGATGCTTCTTCTTCAGGATTGATGGAATGTGTTCTTTAGACGAAGATGAACTAATTTTGTTAGCGTTATTTGCAGACTAGTAGTAGAAGAACAGACAAAAGAAAATGGATTCACGAAATTTATTTAGAAAGAAAACGAAAAGAAAAATTCTATGTTTTAGTACCAAAACTTTTAACAGACGAAAAAAGGTTTTGCATGTATGTTCGTATGATGCCAGATTGTTTCGATGAAGTTTTAAATTTTATTAAAGAAACTATTAAAAAAAAAATACACACATTACTCATTCCTCCAATATTATTTTTGGCTCAACCTGTACTCGATGTCGGCTGTGTAATGATATAACATGAGTCGGCCATGATTGAGACAGAAGAATCGAAAAGAAATAACAGAAAAGAAGATAATCTAACTTGTTTTATTTTTTTCGCTACAAATAAGATTATTACAACATCAGTTTCGGGGTTACACAGTATCTAATAATTTCAACACTTCAAGATTCAACATGTGCACCAGGAAATTGTCAAAGGAGCTATTTCAGGAGGCACTTCAAGAGGAGCGGCGTGTCGTCGTGCCACCCTCATCAACGCTAATTCAACTGCACACATTATACGACCAGGAGCTGCGCACAAATGAGTGACCGGAGGAGCTGCCTGAACCCCCTGAACCTGAGTTAGCCCATCTTGAGCCAACTGTAAAAACTGTACGAGTGGACAATTAAAACAGCCTAAGGTGACTTCTGGTTGCGGAGTGTTTGATAAGCGATTGGCCAAACAGGAGGTCTATCGTTAGCTGAGTCGCCGAGTACATCGACATGATGTAACCTTGTTACATTACGTTTTGTTCTTGCAATAAATCGCCGACTATGCTGATGTGAATGAAACTGACCTTATCGAATATATCATTGATGGGCTTGCAGATACCTCATCAACAGTGTCTATCCTTTACGCTCCCAAGTCAAGTTATACGTAGATTTGTTGCACCTCAGGACTGTGATGTCCGGAGCTTATATTATTCTAATTACCGGGGACTTGGGGATGTCGAGATTTACACTTATGGTACTCTGCCGTGTTACCTTAAGATTTTCGGGAAAAATAAATACAATTTCGCTTATGATTACTCCAGATGAAACTACGTTTATGACTTTGATTATCGATCGTCAAGTACTTCCGATTAACAGATTCATTCCTCCTTTAGGACGAAAATGTTCTTCAGCCATTAATAAACATTCATCATTAAATCATTCGTATTCGTGCACTTATTTCTATACTATATACACTATATGTACATATAAAGGGTTTTCCAATAGGGGCTTGACAACTTTGAATTTAATTTGTGAACGCACTCTTTCACTAATCATCAAACTATCACTGACAATTTATTCAGTAAACTGAACGTTTTCATCATGGTGAAGTACACGAATGAGCAACGTCAGCAAATTATAAAAATTTTCTACCGAAATTCGGAGTCGGTGACTGAAACTTTAAGAGCGTTAACTCCAATTTTCGGTCGTAATTCTTCTCGCCCTAGTAGACAGTTTAGTGCAAGTTAGTAATTAAACACAGTGACTCCCCTTATTCATCACCCATCGTCTTAAAGAAGAAAAGGTTCGGTAAAATACATGTGCCCTGAATAAGCACTCTGTTAGAGATAACTATCCTCTTCCTCTGATTGAAGACTGCCTCGAGTACTTCACAGGCAAGAAGGTAAGGGCCGTTAAAAATTAGCCCATCCCAAAGAATAGTAAAGAGCTACATTTCTTCCTTGGATTAAGATAATATATAAGATATTTCCGCCGATTTGTAAATTCATTTTCCAGTATAGCCCGAGCATTGTATGATCTCCTAAAGAGACAACAGCCTCATGTTTTTACCTCTGATTGCGAGCGTGCCTTCCGGGAATTGAAAAATAGTTTGACGCCTTCACCCGTTCTGGCAATCCGCGACCCAACTCGGAAAACGGAATTGCATTTTGACACGAGTTCTTTGGGTTACGATGCAGTTCTGCTGTAGCGGCAGGCAGTGTTCCGGAAAGATTTTAGTGGGAGATCCGACTTACAGGTTAACTTTATCCGGTATGTGCATGAGAAGATCAGTCACTTAGAGGTATCGACGTATCATGATCAGATGTGTATGTATATTAGTTTCCGAAAATGAAGGAAAATGTAAATAAGTTTACGAATAATTGTATTTAGTGCACCAGTTGACTCGTGCGAACATGTCACATCACCATATAAGGAACCTGTACCGTTTCATACTATCCATTTGGATCACTGTGGGCTTCTCCCTTTTGTGACGTCGCAGAAGAAACTCCGATGCCTTCACTTAGTATGCCAAGTTGTACCCCGTCACCTAGACGAGTACTAGGGAAATGTGTGCATCCCTTAGCCGGTATTTTGAGTATTATAGCAGGCTTCTGATGGTGATTACAGGCCGAAGTACATGGTCACGATTGGTATTGAACCCCGAACCGTCCGAATAGGAAGTCAATACACTACCACTTGAGCCACGGCCACCCATAAATAAATGTTTTTAAATACATAATATAACTCTTGGAGCTTGTCACTGAGAAGGGTCATTTAGAGCTATGGTAAGGCCAATTATATCCTATGCGTTGGTTGTCTGGTGGAACAAGCTCTCACGAAAATATGTCACTGCCGCTTTTAACAGATTTCAAAGAAAATCGATTTAGAATGCGGCGCTGATGTCCTTCTGCAGGACAACTACGTAATACGTATTTCACTGCTCGTTAGGAAAACTTGCGTCTGTCTTCCATTACAATAGGTTGTGTACCCCTGAACAAATGATTATATACTCAAGTACTCAATAGTCACGCTTTGAGTGTCGCAATAAAAATCATCTCGCAGTATCACTGTGGCCGTTGATTAGTCATGTTATTTATTAGCTTAACGTGCTGTCCAAATCGAAACCACGCTCATTAATTACAGAAAAAAAGAAACTGTAAATGTCTATTAAAATAAAATAAAATGAAAAATAAATAAACAAAAAATGCCTAATGATGCGGCATCGTTAAACCACCGGGCTACTTAGAAATAAACGATGCCAACATGTCTATCAAGTGGAAAAATTGGCTACAATTATGCAGCAGCAGCAGAAGGAAGAGGCAGAGGCAGAAAGAGGGAAAAGCAGCCATCACGGATATATTCAATTCATTTGGACTCATTTGGACGATAGAAAGTAGGTAAGCATCAAACAATCAAAATACAATTAATACAAGATATTCGTAACCTTTGAACCGACTAGCCGTCTTTTAACTAACGAAGCATATAACGAAGATAAGAGCTTTGATGATTTTATTTACTAAAATGAAAAACTAAGCACAGTATTGTGATTTTAGTTCTCTTCGAAATGAACTCTTTCGAGATAAAATTGTGATTGGCATTCATAGTGATGCAGTCTGAGAAAATTCTACGTTTGATCAGGCCATCAAAATCTGTAGGGCTAGCGAAATAGCCACATAGCAGTTGAAGCAAATGCACAAAGAGCAAGAAATAAGTATAGTCAATCGGCAAAAGGTACAATAAATAACAAAATACATAGACCCCAACAATTAACTGTAAATTCAATATGAAATCATTCAATAAAAAATCAATCTAGGGCACATAACGCTATTTGTCATTCATATAGACAAAAGGGTCATGTTGCGAGGTTTTGTAGAAAAAAAGAGTTAGGTTGATGACACCCTAGAAGAAAGCGAAACTGACAGCACTTCTAATCCAAATGATCTTCTGATGATATCGACAGATGAAACGAACAAAGACGACGCTGGGAACTGGTTCGAGAAAATGTTCGTTGAGGGTATGGGAGCGTAGTGCAACATACTACCAACAAAATTCGCGTAACATCTGGAATCCGGTCAGCAAATTTAAAATTTACTGTTGTTGGTGGTAAGGTATTTCCGATTCTAGGCAGAAAGGCATGTGCACAATTGAGGCTGGTAGTACGAGTGGAAGAAATATTATCAGATCAGTCCTCGGATGTGTTAAAGACTTTAGTTATGATATCCCGTTCTTCAATTTCATCCCACGTGAAAGAAAGATACGAGTACAAGCCATTGTCAAAGCAGAAATCGATAAAACGGTGAAGTTAGGCCTTTTACTAAAGACGAAGGGTATGCCTTGACCCTTGACATTTAAATAGCAAATTTTTAAGAAGACCTCACCCTATCACGACCCTCGTACAAATTTAAACTCAAATTAAGAATTCGAAAATACTTTAAGTTGCTCTCGATTGTAAAAAAGGTGTTTGGCAAATAAAATTGCGGAAGCGCACACAAAAATATCTTACAATGTTAACCCGTTTGGTCTTGCTTCGGCTCCTGAAATGTTTCAAGAAATTATGTCAAGTCTTTTTAAGCAACATGAAAATCTTGGGGTGTACATGGATGACATTCTTCTTCACGCGAAGACCAAGGAGGATCTGAAGTCGTTAATAAAGAAAGTGCTTACCGTACTTCTTGAGGTAGGTTTAAAGCCAAACAAAGACCTCAACAAAGGAAAAATTTCTAAGTCATATGCTTACGTCAAAAGGGATTCAGATAGATGAAATTAAAGTCAAAGCTATTAGCAGATTAAAATCACATACCAATGTTACAGAACTTCAAAGACTTTTGGGCATATTAACTACCTAGGAAAGTTTATTGGAAATTTGTCCGAGTTCACGCAACCATTTGGGGAATTAACTCAAAAAGGGGTTTGCTGGTCATGGAACCAGAATCACGAAGAAGCATTCGGTAAACTAAGGAGGGTGTTATGTTGTACACTGGTTTTGCGCTATTTTGATACAAAAGCCAATGTAACGCTTCAGGTCGATGATAGTAAACATAGTTCAGGGGCAGAGTTGCTACAAGGTGACCATTCAGTTACATATGCCTCGAAGGCCTTAACGTCTGCACTATAGAATTATCCTCATATGGAAAAAGAAGCATTGGCAATACGAGTTGCGTGTAAGCGGTTTCACAAATACGTCTACGGAGGTCGCCTTACTATTGAAACAGACCCTTAGAGTCAATCTTTATGAAACCATGCGCGGTCCTTCCAGTAGGCTGCAAAAATTCTTGTATGAAGTGATGCCATATGTCCCTAATGTTATTTAGAGAATAGGCAAATCACATTAGCCGATACCTTGAGCAGAAACTTTAAGCACACTGCCTATAAGGCAGTGTCCAGTGCTGACACCTATCATGGCGCTGAGATGTTTCCTATTTAGAAGGATCAGACTCTTAGAGCGATTCAAATCCAGCTTTCGCCAGATCTGTTTGCTCGCTAGACATGTTGATTCAACAGTCCACCTAAGGTCTGTTCTTTTATTAGCTTCCAGCTTTAATATTGATTTGTACGTTTGATTGGTATACCTATGCTATCCTATCTACTTTATAGGTAGAGTGATTCCAATTTTGATGAGTTTGCCGGTCCTTTAATTCCCTGGAGTGTCTCTGTGGCCCGGCACCCAACAAAGGTGAAGGTTGAACTGCTCTGCCGTCTCCCTAAGAGATGATCGGCATTCAAGGGTCGCTTTAGAATTTAATGAGACTGAGTCCAGGGACTTGATAGCGGCCTGACTATCCGAGAAGATGCGGATATCCTTTGAAGATATCACGTTTTTCTTCAGCCAGGACAGAGCTTCTTTAATCCCCAAAATTTCCGCCTGGAACACGCTACAGTGATTTGGAAGACGGAAGGGAGGCTTAGATTTAGCTTATCTAAAAAAACACCGCCATCAACTCCCCTATCGATTTTAGATCCATCTGTGTAGAAGTGGATTGACTTGTCCTCGATGAAATCATCTTCCCTCCAGAAAGACTTAGAGGACGCAGAGCGCCAAGAAGTTATAATGCATATTCGAGATGGTTGGCCTAGTGCCAAAGAATGAACTCTTTCTCGAAAAAGGGGTTCTGATGAAAGGAGAAAAAGTTTTGATACCAGTTTCCCTAAAGAAAATAATGCTTGAACGAAGTCACCAGTAACATCCGGGTATCAGTCGTGTTAGAAGCTTTTTGTTTTGGCTTAGAATGGTCGAGGATATTGTAAATTTCATAAAACCATGCGCTGTTTGTGAAACAAAATCGAAGTAAAAAAACAAAATAGCCGCTGATAAATAATAGTCGCTACGAATATATTTATGTTTATTTGCAAGGACAACATTTTAATTGGAAGGATCTAATTCAGAGCGAGTTAAAAGACAACTAAACCAATGGTTTAAAACATGCGGTATTGCGATGATTCTCGAGAGTGTCAATGGACCGCGCTTCACGTTAAAGAAATTTGCCAAGACCTGGAACTTCAAGCACCGAACCGCCAGTCCTAACTTTCCTCAAGAAAATGGATTAGCTGAGAGGTACGTACAGGAAGCTAAGAAAATCCAAAAAAATCCTGAAGTAACAATCCACGAGGCACCGAATTGCAATCACCAAATCAGTGACTCGTTTAGCGCTATCAACTCTACTCCTAACAAAGCAGCAGTCAAAACCTAAATTCACTGAAAACGTCTACAAGAATATGCTGCAGTCAAAGACAGTCGAGACACAGTTTGCTGATTATAGAGCCAAGTGTGCAAAATCATATAAACCTGGTGATTAAAAATTTCACCATGATTGGGTCTCTGGAAGCGACCGAATCAGGCGACAGACCCATCCCGAAAATTCTCAAAGTAAAACATTAGCATCACATATTCCGCCAAACCCTGAAAAGACTTGAAACTGTGAGATTAATACCAACTATACCAAGAATCCACCCGAGTTACTTATGCAATAGGTACAATACTAATACTAACAATCCTGAATGTTGCGAAGAATCGACAGTGTGGGTGAAATATTTGCATCTGTAACGAAGCCAAGCTGCTTTTGCTGTACCCTCCTACGACTTCCAATCTAGTTCGAGTATACAAGCCTTCACTGAACGCCGTTGGAACGCTACATTCACTGTGCTTTGCCTGGTCCCAGTCATAATAGGATCACGAGAAATGAAATCGCCGATGAATTTGCTAAGCAAGGCTCAGAGGAGAGTTTTTCATGACCGAATCTGCATGCGCCCTCGGTTAGGGCTTCTATTGGGAGTAGCGTTTCATACGAGCATAAATGCAGATGGCACGATTCTCTACGTTGTCAGCAAATAATGAGCCCTGTCTCAGGCATTTCGCCGCTTAGTTTCTTGGATGCATACACATGCATCATGCTTTACGTCGTTAGAGTTCAGTTCCTCTCTTCTGGATTGAAATATTATCCATTTTAAGGTGACTGTTTAGTCGCCCGAAGCCAACGGCTAAGTGGAGAGCATCAATCGAGTATTAGGAAAGTTGCTAGTGAGCCTTTGCAACATTCGGATTGGGTACACACCCTATCCCAGGTCGAGCTTTTACTGGACAACACTGTTCACAGGTCAACGCAAACTACGCCTACCAGACTTATTTTTGGAGTTGATCAGCGGGGCATTATACTGAATGAACTTGCCGAATTTCTTGACGAGATATATCTGAATACGAGAGACCTCGAGGGGCATAGGAAGACCGCGTCTAGGGAAATACATAAGATACAGGAGTGTAATCGCGGTTAATTAGAGGAACAGAACCAACCCGCTCCTGCTTACCTAGTGGATGGCTATGTGGTAGGTATAGGGTTTTCCAATAAGGACTTGAAAACTTTTTTTTTAAATAAAACGCAAACCATTTGAGATATTTCAAAAACTTTATTATCGGCTTGAAGCACAATCAAAACATTTATGAATGGAACTCGACTTAGTTCATATGCCTACCGCAGGCACGTTTGCAGCGGTCGATTCGTTGGACCCAATTGTCAACGACTCGGCCACACATTTCTGCCGAAACGGCCGCTATTTCGCGTTCAATGTTGGCTCTGAGCGCTTCCAACGTCGTCGGCGTGTTGGCATAAACCACTGACTTAACGTAGCCCCTCAGAAAATAGTCAAGAGGCGTTAAATCGCACGAACGAGGCGGCCAATCGACTGGCCTTTGTCTTGAGATAGCACGCTCACCATACTTACTCTTTAATAAATCGATTGTAGCGTGTGAAACCACATGTCGTCCAAGTCCATATCTTCCAATTCGCGCCAAAAATAATCGGTGATCATGGCGCGATAACACTGACCATTCACAGTAACTTGAAGATCGTTATTGTCGACGAAAAAATATGGCCCAATAACGCCGCCGGCATGCAAACCGCACCAAACAGTTATTTTTTTTGGATGAAGTGGTCATTCATGAAGCACATGTGGATTTTCACCCGACCAATAATGCATATTTTGCTTATTCACGAACCCATTGAGGCAAGAATGAGCTTCGTCACTGAAGATGATTTTGCGATGAAATTCATCATCTTGGCGCATCTTCTCCAGAACCCAATCAGAGAACGTACGACGCTTCAAATGGTCCATCGGCTTCAATTCTTGAGTTAGCTTGATCTTGTATGGGTGTAAACCAAGATCCTTACGCAAAATACGCCATAATGTGATCTGAGCGATGCCTAATTCTTGAGAACGCCGTGGAATTGACTGATTTGGACCGTTTGCTACGGACGCCTGAATGGCAGAGATATTTTCGACACTTCGACCAACCCGTTGTCTCACTGACACGGCAACATCACACAACGAATATGTAGACTCAAATTTTTGCACTAAACTTGATATTGCCTGTCTACTAGGGCGAGAAGGATTACGACCGAAAATTGGAGTTAACGCTCTTAAAGTTGCAGTCACCGACTCCGAATTTCGGTAGAAATTTTTTATAATTTGCAGACGTTGCTCGTTCGTGTACTATATCACGGTTAAAATGTTGAGTTTACTGAATAAATTGACAGTGACAGTTTGATGGTTAGTGAAAGAGTGCGTTCACAAATTAAATTCAAATTTGTCAAGTGTCTATTGGAAAACTTCAGAAATATCGATACTAAGAAGAAATATCGAATAAGAAGCTCATTCCGAAGTTCCGAGAACCATACGTCAATCACAAATTTCTGCAACACGATAGGTATGTTGTTCGTCATATGGAGAATTGTCCCATAACGCATGTGCCCTACTATAGGGTCCTCGAGGCTAGGAATATTCGGAATATAAGTCTAGTCGAGTCGTCCACCGTATTTATAAGTTGAGTAAGACTAAATTCAATCAGTTTTATATTAATTAATCGAGGTCGATCAAGTTGTCAAATCGGCCGAGATGTATGTAGTAGGTTAAGTAAACAATTTAGTTTTTGTTCAACCTGTACTCGATGTCGGCTATGTGGTGTTAAAACATGAGAACCGCAGTCAACTTCGGATCGGGGTCGGTCATGATAGAATGTAGGATTGCCACGTAGGCAATAAAAGAAAATAAATAGAAATAAAAGATAATCTGACTTGTTTTATTTTTTTCGCTAGAAATAAAATTATTACAATATATTTTTTTAAGAAAGTAAGTGTAAAACCCTTATAAATCGCTGTCGTAAAAATGAGGCCAACGAATTGTCTGTCGATGACTGATCTTCGATCATAGGAGAGTGCTCCAACTCGCAAATTAAGGAATGTGACTGTGAATTAGAATCGTTTTCGGAAAGAATGGGGAGCTGGAGTCGTTTGTTCCTGTCGTTCCAGTGAAAATGATTTTAATGTCTTAATGTCTTAACCCAACAATATAAATTCTGTGGCATGGTAGTCATTACGCCCGCGCTTGTTTTGTAGGTGATCAATCACATTATCTGCTGCTGATGATATATCTACAAGGCAACTCGAACTTGGAGTCCGACGTTTGTGATTAGGTTTACGAGATGGCGTTGTAAACTCTTCGAAATCTTAACAAATTTCATTTTGACTGCGGCGATTCGGCTACATTGATTTTATTACATTTGAAGTTTCTGGATTTTCTCTGGTATCGTTTATATCTAATAGTTTAATAGTTACAGCTTGCGGTATTAATAGTCTTTTCAAAAAGGAGGTCGAAACTTTGCGTATGAATCCCTCAGATGTTTCCATTTTTCTTAACAGTGTCAACTGAAATAGTAGTATGTTGTTTAATATGATAATTTCTTGATCACACATTTCGTTCATGCCCAGACAATTTTTCATCATCATCTTTTATTGTTTAATTTCTCGTTACAGATTTATAGGTACGGAAGACAGCTACGTTGGACATAAATTAAATTATGTAGCACTGTTAGAACTGTAGTAGCAGAATTTTGCGAAAAAATTTAGAAAGAATCCGCTGATAAATTCAACAATAGGTATGTAGCAGGTTGCAAATTGCATAGAAAGCATAGATGGGAAACATGTAACCACCAAATGGCCTGATAACACAGATTCACAAAATTTCTGCTATTTGAAAAAGTTTCTGTGTTACTCATGGCAATTGTTGGAACTGACTACAATTTTTTTTTGTGTGGATATATGTGTCTATGGGAAAAAGACCAAAAAAAAACTTTGACGGACAAACGAAACCAAACACGCTGAAGCCCTACATTTACCTTACAGGCAAACCAGAGAAAATCGCAAACGACGAGAAGTGGAAATAGCCTTTTTGGTATCTTAGCCTAAAAGTGGCATGTGTACTACAGACCTTTGGAAGTATAAGTTGAAACAGTCATCATAGCTGTGCAGGCAACATGTGTTTTGCATAATTATTTAAGAACAAAGACATGTGTTGAATTTCTTGAAGGAACTCAACCTGAAATCGGAGACTTAACTGATATGATTCCAGAAGAGCAGTGCAAACAGCTTTCACAAAGCGAGAAGAATTTGTGGATTATTTTAACTGAATTCTCTTGCAACCACAAGAATTATTAATTACATACAGGGTGCGCCATCTTTTATGTCGGTTTGTGAATATCGAATAACTTAAAAAAAAAACACCTATTTCCATATATGAGTTATTTTTACTTAATGTGATCCTTTACAATTTATTTGGACTATTTTTTGAACACAACATCAATCAAGTAGCCGCCTTTATTAGCCAACGCAAAATGTGCATCTTTCGAGCATCTCAGGCGGTGTAACGATGATTTCAGCAGACCTGTAAAGTAATGAAATACATTTGTACTGCAGTACGGTGAAAGTACTAAGTAGCCTGTAATTGTACTTGTACTTAAAAATTTCAAGTACAATGTACTCCCTACTTCAAAATAAATAAGTACCAGCATTTGTCTAAGTACTCTATTCCAAGTACATTTACTAGGTACGTGAATACACCCCAGTACATTTTCAAGTACTTCTCAAGTACATACAAATCCTTCATACCTACGTTCCTCGTCAATACTCTCATTCTGCTTTTATTGGAAAAGAATATTTACTATACATAACTGATACTCATTTAGGAAGCGGAATGAAAATATTGGACAAATATCCGATATATAAAAAACAATCAAACTTAATACTCCTTTGACGTCATCGGGCCCTATGGAAAGCTTGGATTCCTTCGCTGGCCTAATTACCACTCCAAAACGCAGCGCGCTGTTTGACCAGTATTTCGAGGAATTAGTTTTATTGAAAGCTAACTCTGATTTTCTTAAGTCTTTCGAAAAAAAAAAAAAAAAAAAAAAAATTGTTTTTCTTGCAAAACCACAACATCGTTAGGAACCGTAATTTGTTAGCAAAAGTTGGTTCAAAAATTACAAATTGAGTACAAACTTGTAAAAGGTAAGTACTTGAAAAGTACTTGCAAAGTACTTACAAATGTACTGGGGTGTATTCAAGTACCTAGTAAATGTACTTGGAACAGAGTACTTAGGTAAATACTGGTACTTATTTATTTTTAAGTACGGAGTACATTATACTTGAAATTTGTAAGTACAAGTACAAGTACAGGGTATTGGGTACTGGACTCGTACTGGTACTTCAAAGTATACAGCTCTGGATTTCAGCACGAATGTTTACCTTGAGCTCGTCAATGGTCTGAGGTTTCCTGTTCAAATCTTAAGATCGCCATTTTTTGACAGGACACGTCCAGGGAATTTTTATTGCAGAAAATGCATTTGCAGTGTTGCATGGCGCACCGTTTTGTTGCAACCTGTAACCGTCCAGACCTTTTTCACGTATTTGTAGGCAGACAGACCAAACGAGGTGGACGGTCTGTTGGCAATATTCTTCGAGTCAATTGCACTTTATACGGAAAAAGTAGCAAATCATCCTTTAAAATGCGCCGCACGGTGGTTCCACTGACGCCAAAATGCTAGCGCAGTGACGATACGACACATGTGGGTTCTCGGCAACACTCTATCTTACCGCTTCAACCAGTTCTTAGGCGTTGATGTCGACGATTTCCCACTGTCCCGTGCCCAATAAAACTCGACATCAAACGACGAATAGTGTTGTCGGACGATGCTTGTTGGCCACGATATTTTCGACGATGTGCACGTTGAGTTAACACAACTGAACGACTATTTTCAAAGTTGTGTCGTGTCAATGTCACTGTTTCGGAGCGTTGTTTCGGTATGAAGCGATTCATGGTTAAAAATGTCCACTCAAGTCAATCTGTTGTTAAATGTCAAAGTTATACAATGTTGACATACCGACATACCGACATAAAACATGGCGCACCCTGTACATATGAGTACATATGTAGCAAAGTTATTGTTTATTTTGCCACGGCACTATTTTGCTTTGATATTTAAAAATACTACTATTTATGCGCATTGTTTTGAACATATTAAACTTTTTTTTTTAAGCACTAAAGTCACTAACTATTTTGGTTTAACGCCTCTATTCTATATCTTATATTTTCTCTCCGTATTTCTGTACTCCGGATGAGTTAAAGCGACTAATATTGAATTTATTTTCATTACACATTTTTAAAACAGATTTTGATCTGCGGTCATGGCGGTCAACTGTGCCTGCGGTACAACATTTTATCTCTGCAAGACGGCTATACCTTTTACGGTGTACGCTTACTAGTGTGTGCATCTACATTTACCGCAATAGGATTACGTACCATTGTACCGCTACCGATACCTCGTACCGTTCTAGTGTGTGATCTCCATTATGCTAGAATCTGCGATTAATCCTTGCTGCCTTGTAGTTGTTTAAGTATTATATGGGACTTGTACGAGAAAACGATGCAATTTGACCACGCTGCGCCGGAAGATATACTCAAAATACTCACCAAGAGTCGAGGTATAGCAGATTCAAAACTCTGATAAAGTCACTGGAGCTGTGATTAACCGATTCTAATGGGAGTTTTACGAGTATTCAACTTAAATTATGGGGCCAATCTTTTCTGGCGCTAAGCGGCTCTAGTTATACATTTCAAGCTCTTTTTGTACTTATTAAAGTGCACCAGATCGAGGCTGAGATCCTTCTTCACGCCCCACATAAGAGGTTTTGTATGTTATTTCATTATTAATGTTCATTAGGTAATGTTTCGCTATTTATCTTCTTCGGATATTTTCAAGCTATTTACTAGAAGGTAATTGCACGAGATGTTAAAAGATTTTGAAGACAAGAAGGTAGATGGAATGTTTCCCTTGTTTGTAGAAAACCTTATGAAAATTACAAAATATCCAGTTGAACAAAAGAGTAATATACATAAATAGTGTTTTAAAATTTTTCAAGAGCGATTTCAAGAAGAAATGCATAGCAGCTAGTTACAAAGACGAAAGACTCTTAAAAAACATCAATACTTTGTAGATGCTGGACAGAAATCTGTACGACTATCCAAATTGATCGAAGCGAAGAATTACGCTAGCACTAACCGGTCAAATAGTCGACGTATGCAGCGAGTGTGAGTCAATGCACTTCAGGAAATGTTAATGCGTTAACAATTAATAAAAAAATTAACTGCTCGCCAACTAGAGCTACAAAATTTTGTGAAGTAATTGGTTCTTCTGCGAAGCAAGTTTTAGGTAAAAAAACTTACACCGGAAGAGGCATTAGCAATATTTTTAGAAGGCGACTTTACTAAAAGACAGTGGGAAGGGATATAAAGTCCGTGTATCTATTTATCTCAATAATACAAAAGAAAAAAATGAATGTTATCTTGATAAGGAATCGATCCAAAAATACACTGGATTACTGTATTTTACTTATGTACTCATACTCGTAAGTCCAATTTCCCCAGTTTGGGCTCAACTACGTCTACGCGGCATCATGCACGAGTCCTAACAATGAGCTTCAGTGGTAAAGATGTTCATTTGAGATACGGTTAGCCCAGAAAATCCATAGGATGTTCCATAGCCACCTATTAAGGAACATTTGCAGGTTTTTGTTTGTGATAGTAGCGGCTACGTTCCAAGTGCACGTACTACAGCACAGATCAACATTTAAACGGCGGAAGGGTCGTAGCGTAGAGTTAAAGCTGACTGCATCGCTTCGCCATATCATGGACATTATTCCAAACGCAGACTTTACTTTGCCGATTTGGTTGAAAATATTGTGTTCGGTTCCACCTTCGATAGAGACAATACTCCCAAGATATTGGAACTTCTCCACTCTCCACCGGTTGTCCAACAATACTAACTTGAGTAGATGAGTTAGTACTGACTGAGGTTGATGATTTTGGTTTTGGCAGTGTTAATCCTCAAACCCACGACATTTGTCTCCCTATCCACTCTTGCTGTCAGGTGGTGACAGATCCATAGTTCTGTGACAGAGTAAACATACGTCGTTAGCGTAGACCAAATTTTTGAGTTGAGATGAAAGAGTCCAACGAATTCCTCCTACTCCAGTAGACAAGGCTGAGCGAAGCACATCGATAATCACCAATAAAACAAGTACTGGATTCAACGCACTGTTTAATAATGGTCCGCAGCGTATTGATGAGGTAGACACAGGCGGGTCCAGACCGGAAACTGGCTTGTTCGGCTTGTTCGAGAATATCCTCCAGATGTTCCTTTATTTGTTTAGGAACTGCGGAAGAACGCAAATGCCTCTTTTAGGGAGCTTGATAATCATTTCCTTTTTCCACTCATTGTGGAAACTTTCTGCCTCCCAAGCTCTCTCGACAAGATGATGTAAAAGCTCTGCTGATGTTTTTGGAGTGGCTCGCATCAGCTCTGCGGCAAGAATGGGATATCGAAAATACGAGCTTTAAATAGCTAACGTTCTTCAAGCCGATTCCAAGTATCTTTGATAAACTACTTGCTATGATTTTCCTGCCATCTACTAACAGTACTTTCCACTCCAGACGTGAAAACATTTTTCCCACCGTTCCAATATTCGTTGATGGTTGTCGGTAGTGATTCTTGATTTCTCCCACTCATAGCGAAAGGTGACCCCTTAATTTTTGGCGTACTGTGAGGATCTTTAAACGGTCGATGGTGTACTTAGGCATTCTAGGTGAACAGATGCAGAATTTACGTAACTAAACAGTAGCTACCATAATGTGATGATCTCGTGTCAACCCCATGTCGGCTCCTCGTCTGTTTCGGACGTTTAAAGGACAACTTCTGAAACGTCGACTGATCGCTTCGATCGATTTGATTGCCCGTCAGTTGACACCCAGCTGACTTTGTAACAGATCTTATCCTCAAATATGTTGCCTCCAATGACTAGACGACTGATGTTGCGGAAATCAACAAATCTTTTTGGTCCCGTCTAAGCCGAACATTGTTGGTTGTTGCATACTTTTGCATTCAGGTCCCCCATCACGATGATGATATCTCCGTTCGGCGGCGCGTAGAATGCGGTGCTTAGCTGATTGTAGAATTTGTCCTTTTCATCCTCAGTCGAGGGATTCGTTGGTGCGTACCACTATATAATCGAGACGCGACGGACTTCAGTCTGGAATCCAGCCGATAAGATCCTATCACCATGTAGGTGCCAGGAAATGAAGCCTCTGCGAGCTGATGGTGCTAGCAGCAGAAACACTGCGAAGGGAGGACTGCAGGAGGGCCTACCTAAGTAGAGTAGCACAGTGTTACAATTTGTGGTACTCTCCCGCGTCGTTCAATCTTACTTCACTCACTCGCAATATGTCCAAGTTGTATCGAAGAAACTCTCTTTCATATTGGAGGAATCTATCTGGAAAAATGTGGTTTTAATATCAAAATGGGGTTGTGACTGGTCGCAGCAGACAACAGTATAAGCAAAATTTTAAGAATAGCTCTGGGAGCGATACTTATATTTTTCAAGGCTCACTTGTTTTTAGTGAGACTAGTTCTTATTATCGGTGGGAACAGGGAAATTTTATACGGCAAAACATAGTCACTTCTTCCCTTAGATTCTGGAGGCCAATACGTATACATTTTATTATAAAATCTAAGGACGTAACCAAGATGAAATAATGTTCGTTGAAAACTAAATTACGCACCTCAGAGAAACAGAGGTATCCACATCTAATGGCACCGGAAAAGTGATGATACCTGCAATGGTTGGTGGAAAGTCAGCACTGCCGCCACTTATACTGCCTCTACCATCCACAAATATGGACAGACTTCTAAAGATATTAATAAATTTGTGAAAACCCAGCAAATCAATGTACATAGAATCACTGAAGTTTGGACTCTTGATTTCCCAGGCTTATTTGGCTTATAGAATACCTTTAAAAGAAATAAAGGAGAAAATTTAAAACGACTTCAAAGAAGAAATGGGACGCCTAGTAGGATTTGGGAGTACAAATGATGGCAACGCATCAAGAAGATTTTTTTCTGACCCTGAATACTTGTCTCGTATCACTGGCGTCAATTTAGATACATGGCATCGAAGAGATATATCATGTACATCTTTCCTATTGACCACATATCGGAAGAGTCAACCGAGGCCCATAACACGCACTTTCGGCAATATAACAAGATTAAAAGTTTTGTCGCAATTTTTCGCGGGATGATTGACATGGAGACGTACTACTCCGGCCTTTATTGAGTTCAGATCCATATCTTAACAGCGATATGGCATGGCAGCACAAGAAAACTAAGCGTTTTTCACAAGAGGAATTTAATCCTATGATCGCAGGCACACCGTATTTACCAATATGGAATATTTCGAATAAGAAGGAATGGCGATGAATTTTCAATAAGCGAATCCGATTGAAGAGATTTTCTTTGAATAATTATTCGTATAGGAGTATATTTCAAGAATAAACAATGATTTTATCATATAAATACTCCTACCAAATCAGTTGCGGCTTATGTTCGGTTTTAAATACTTGTGGTGAACCGTCACAGAGTACTTGTTTTGTATTCCAACAAATAGCTGCGTTAGAAGTTTTAAGGACTATTGATGCCTTGAAAAACTCGAATTTTTCTGTTATTTTCAGTTTTAGGCCAATCTAAAAAAGTCAAAGTTTTTCAGTCCCATTCAATTTGGCATTCAGAAGGGTAAATCAACTGAAGCTGCCCTTCTACAATTTAGTTTCCTTGAGGTAAGAAAGTTCACTGCTGGCTTGTTTATAGATATAACGAAAACATTGGATATGGTCAACCATATCACATTTTTGCAAAACCTTGAAAGAGTTGGATTTCGATTGGTTAAGATCTGACTCTCAAATCAAGATTGATTTAACGAGGAGCGAATTGGAAGTGCCTCAGGGATCGGCGTTGGGACCTACTCTTTTCCTCATTTACATCAACTCTCTGTTCAAACTTAATTTTGAAGGCACTGTTACTTCCTTCGCAGATGATGTAGGCTATTCTTATAGCTCTAGCAGCGCTTTAAATTTCGTATCTGATATCAACTAGGATCTAATTCTATTAAGGATATGATTCGCTAAGCATACTTTGAGGATTAGCTCTAAAATAAAAATAATGTTTTTTAATCTCACGCGTGATTAGTGACAGGTATCAAAGTCAAACATGCTCAGTTAGCATTTGTAGTGTGCGCGCAGATGAAAATATTACTATGTATCAGTTGGTGTAAATGAATACCGTGATTTGTCCATTCGCCGCCGTTCGCAGCAATTGTGATGTTACTCGACTACGTGGAAAATTTTACGCAAGGATCTCGGTCTAATACCTTACAAAATACAGCTCGTGCAAGAAGTGAAGCCAGAATAGTGGGCCTTAGAAAACTAGGAGGAAGATACGCTTTTTTTGTCGAAAAATTGTTTTCAGCGCCAGAGCCCATTCCTAGTTGAATAAGTATGTTAATAAGCAAAACTGCCGTATCTAGTCCGATGAGCAAGCTCAGGCAATACAAGAGCTACCAATGCGCCCGGAAAATTTCATTGTTTGGTGTGATATATAGTCCGGCGGAATCATTGGCCCGTATTTTATCAAAGATGGCCGTGAGAACAAGGTTACCGGCAATGGCGCCCGCTATCGTTCAATGATTTCCAACTTTTTTTTGCCCAAAAATGCAGAAGCTGAGCCTGGTCGACATGTGGTTCCAGCAAGACGCTGCTACTTGGTTCCTACATGGTATAGTGGTTCCAATTTTGGCGAATTCGTTGGCCATACAGTTCTCTTGAATATCTCTATGGAAGCTAACATAGGTGAATGTTGAACTGCTCTGCCATCTCAATGAGAAATGATCGACAGTCTAGGCCGATTTTAGAGTTTAGCGAGAATGAGTTCAGGTACGAGTATCTGATAGTCGCCTGACTATCCGTAAAGAAGCGGGTATCCTTTCTTCAGCCAGAATAGGACTTTTCTATTTATATTTATACGTTGAGCATACTACAGTGACTTGGAAGACGGAAGGAGAGGCTCAGGTGAAGCTAATCTGGGAAAACCCCGCTGTCAGTATTGGATCCATCTATGTAAAAGTGGATTGACTTATCGTCCCCAGAAAGATGTGTGTTAAGAATATTAGCGTGACCAATTTGTCCACTATGTATTTGCTTTAAGGTGAATACCTGTGAATATCGAGGAGTGTCAAGTGAAAGAGAATATTCGGTGCCTCGGAAAGAGTAGTGCTATAGCAAAGTTGAGTTGAGAGTTGACACCATAGCTGTGATTAAGGATATGTTGACGTTGTTAAAGGCACCCTCTATGTCCAGAAACGCGACTATTGTGTACAGTCTATAATGTAGAGATTGTTCAATATTGTAGTCAGTGAGGGTAGAGCCTCACCTTCAGCCCGTTCTGGATCGTATATTTTTTATTTGTTTTTTAAAAATAGCTTAACACTCAATTGCATAGGAATACACTTATAATGCCTTAGAATGTGTTAAGATTTTTGAAAAATGGGATAGAGAGAGAAATAATGGTATTTGGGTTCAGTGGTTATTTCTCTCCATGGGTGGCATCCAACATTTAATGGGGAGATTAAACTGTTACTAGAAGCCGGTTTCTTGTTGTGTCTAGTTATCTACTCATCTTGCTTGATTTTAGTTATCTGAAAAATTGAATATCTTTCGGGCGCGATTGGGATTCGAAAACCGAAATTCCAGTTTGGTAGCCAGTTCGCTTCCACTTGCGCCACGACCATCCATGGGTGGATTTCAATCAGTCGTTCTAGAGTTTTGGGAAGGAAATATGATAAACTTGCGTATATGTCTCCTTTGAGACAACTTGAGAATACTCTACGGCTTTGGGAATGAAAACTGCATTAACTTCTCTGTATGATAAGGGTATGTGGATCATTTATACGCATCTCCCCATTCTATACACTAGCATTGGCAGGATGTTATCAGAGTACGGTGAACTTTAGTCGCTACAGCAGTAGGCCTGCTAAGGTTGTTACTGGCCGTGAATAGAGAACTACCTGGAAAATGGGTGTCCAGTAGCAGGTTGAGTGATACATCACTTGAGATCGTCCAAGAGGCATTGGTTATTTCAAGCAGCTAGGCATTGGACGATTGGTACAGAGGATTTTTCTTAGCTTCAGAGGTTTCTGTAATTTCGGCACAGAATGACCTTCAGCATTGTCGCTTTAGCTTGCTAAGTTCTTTTTTTACATATTTATGGGGACTCCTTGTATGAGTTTCAGTTTGTCAGGCTTCTTGTGCTTTTTGCTTGGGTCAAAAATCTCCTTATGTCCAGCAATGCGGCTATTTCTTGCCTCTAGGTTGAATAATATAGCAGGAAGCAGCCATTACTGCTTGACTTTCTTGCCAAGCTCATTGGCGTTACATGGGGGACTTAAGAGTTCACAGGAGAATAGTTTTAAAAGTGTTGCTCTTTATTTTGGCGGGAGGAGCATCATTCAGACTGAATCGGATATATCAATGATCTGAAAAATAATGTTCAGACGATACCATCCAGCGCTTGCTGTCAGTTTTAATTATGAAGGTCGTCTCATTCCAAATATTGCAAGCAATGAGGTTAGTACTTTAAAGCGGTTAAAAAGTGACTCACCTCTACCGTTAGTGTCGTTATTGCTCAATACCATATTATATGCTTTGGCATCAATATGATGAGGCCAGTTTTTTAAATTCCAGCTCCCAAGAGCACCCACGGAGAAGGCCCACATAGTTGTGGCCAAGACATGCCGATGCCAACTAGTAGATACCTCTGTCAGTCTCCAGTCTAGCACTGGTTATGTCGATCTTGCTGAGATTAGGATGTAAGAGTACATTAAGGGTGCGTTTTACTAAGATATACGTTCTGATCTCACTTTTTCTTTTTGTATTGAGCGGAACGTATTCAGGTGTTTCAAGTCAACGAACCACGCCTTCTACAACACATGGTTTCTCTATTAAGATTATGTGTTCTGCCTTTGAATAGACGCAAAATGAGTCCGGCTGAAGCCTCTCTGCAGTAATGTAGAAATCTGTAGATACCGTAGTATCATTGCTATTCGTACAATCAACCAGAGAAGCCTCCACCACGGTGTCATTTGAGTCGTTCTACCCTGAAAATGTGCCCAAAAGCTTATCATCATCCTTTGATTGTAAAGAAACTCTTTTTGGCTCGTCATCGGTTTCCATTACCGTCAGGGTGTCAGAGGTGGAGACCATCGGATGGTTGTCATCAAGAATGGAGATCTGAGGCTGTAGTTTCAGTTTCAATTAAAGCAGGAGGAGGTTGCTTTTCAGCATCCAGCTTATCCTTTTTGTAAACCCTGAGTGTTATAGACTCGAATCCGTACCTAATCATGCCTTTAGTCTGCGCCAGAGGATTTAGGGTTTCCTTATTGTTCACAGTTAATGCGCATCCTCCAATTTCGCGACTTTTCCGTCATGAGTCGGAAGGATCCGGTTGCCGAGCCTAGTGATTTCCAGAATGTCTTTGAGGAGGAGGCTTCAGCTAGGATCTAGGTGAGGGCTCTAGGTCTGTTAGGGATATCCTCGAGCTTTGGACCATGCTAGAACTCTCCTAAATCATTCATTTTTTGCAAAGATCAGAGATATCTTTGATCGGCAGCGATAAGATTGACGTGGCCTCTGCAGCAGCTAGCATTGTTTATGATCGGAAGTAGTCCGAGATTATCTAGCATTCTGGTCAAGAAAGTGCCCGGAAGCATTAACTTGACCAACTGCCTTCGTTCTGGTGAAATGGGACCGTCGGCGTCGCTTTTATCGATCACCGTGATAGTTGTTGCGTCTTTAGGACTTCGCTAAAATACCTCAAAGATGTGACGATGGCCTGGGGAATGGCCTGGGGCGTTTTGGTGCTTATAGTTCTGAGCCTGTTAAGAACCGGCATTGTTTCTCCTCCAACGATCGTCGTATTTTGGGATGTTATTGGCCCACTTTATTCTGTTCCTCGGCTTATTGCAGGACCACCGGTAGTCCACACCAGGACTTGGCATCACGGTGGCAGTGGTTTAAACCTAAAATCGTCGGCAGGCGCTTCCAGTTGGTTTCGACCCGATGTAAAGTTGCAATAAGTACTGGGTAATGCCAACAAGAGGTTTTATATCACCTTCGAGTCATACAAAGTGTGGAACTTGTGCCTCCAACATAGTTCCAAATTGGTATTCATAATACACGCAAGCGATGGCAAGGCGTATCCTTCCTCCCATGGCCCGTGAAATTAAGTCTTCATAGACAGGAGTTCACGTAGAACATTAGAGACATCTGTTCCTTTTATAGAGCACCTTGGTGCCTCTGATTTCTCTTTTGAGGGTGGCGTTTGAGTAGCAGTAAAAAATCCATGGCCCGCTACGAATTTGCGGCTGCTAGGGGTGGATGAGCAGGTAGAATCATATCTTGCCACTTCTGGAAATGTTTTCGGGTTTGCCTTGTTGGCTTCCGTTTAGAAGGTGGACCATTGCTTGCCACAGTTTTACCTTTGCTCGGTATTGGAGGAGCCTGAACGGTAGTCGGTGTAGTCATCGCATTACTGTTCGGTATTAAAGGAGTACTGGTTTAGAGTTTTTATTTAAAATAGTCTGATTTTCGCGAGTATCGGACAAAAGGAGGTCCATCTGTACAAGGATCCTCCATATACAGATGTGTAGGAAAATTTTCTTAACGGTTTAAAAAAAAATAAATGTGACTATTTGCTTGGAGGACTCTTTAGTGACTGACTTCTCTTAACTTAACATATAAACTACAGAAAAATGATTTGTTATTCTATTAGATGATTCAATCCTTGTGGCGTTTATGTAATCACGTGCTCAGTCTTTTATATACAAAGCAGTACAGTGACACAACAAATATACATATCGTTGAGGGATACTCGACTACAGATAAGTCTAACTAATTTGAAGGTCCCTAGTTATTTGGGCTATTTGAGATATTTTTAACACAGTGGGCTCTCAGCCAAGCTGATCCTTAGCACATGAATATGTAGTTTATTTTCTTAGCCAACATTTAAACCAGTGAAGGATTGTAAAAGGATCTCCACCGATGGGTGGAGGCACTATCGTCCTTATATAATACGACAACCTTCTCCTTAGGCGAGCTTCTGGTAGTCCCTCACGGTCTCTGAAGACATACGCAATCCTGATGGCCATATTCTATATACAGTAGAAGAGGTCAGACTGCGTCGTTTGATTGGGCTTCCTTTGACAAACGAATTGTTCTGGACCTCTGCATGGAAGACTTTAGACTTCTACTGATGCCTAACCGGAGCACTACGTCTTTGCTAAATACCTAAAGTGTTAGTCATTCAAGTGACAATACCTGCTGTGACACTGAGTACTTTCCTTGTGAACGTTCGATTTGCGCCCGCATAAGGCTGTATATGTTAGGTGACAATTTATAAATTTTAGTAAAAGGAACATCAAAGGAGTAAAACTGTCTGAGCGTTCTGTTTTAACAGAAAAAAAACAAACATGTTGCTTTAAACATTGTCGGGTTTTTAATTGCCAGTTCAATTAAAAATATGTAATAATATACATAATAAAAACGAATTTAATTTATTAATTTTTTTTTGCATGCCACAAAAGTTTTAATTCATCCATAACGTCTTGAATTTCGCAATTAAATCGATTAGCAGCACAAAATCATTTTGCATTAATTACAATTATTGCAATTATTACGATACCTACTTTCTTTTTTTCAATTTTGGTGGAAGATATTCAATTCATTTTCAACCAATTTTTTAATTGCATTTTGAAATGTTTATTAAATGTTTTCCATAAATCTTCGTGGACACCAAAAACCAAAATAAACCGAGTACAAAAACATAAAACAAAAACAAAGACACAAGTGGAAATAAAAAAAAAGAAATGAATGCCTCCGCTCTTACCGCTACGTTGGACACAAAATGAGCACATTAAAAATATTCCAATGAACATATTCATCCGCAAAGTAAACACCATTTTAATTAAAACTACCCGATATCCTTGAATGTCCTTCGAATCGTAATAAAGCCTGCACTCCCTCATGTCAGACCACAGTATTTGTCAGCCACCGTGCAAGTAACACAAATGCATGCAACAGCAACCATGTGTCGCATAAATACCAGTGCACTGATACATATCCATATTTTGTTTTTTTTTGCGTATACAACGCCACACATATTTTAATTACATTGTCAAGTAATTAAACATTAAAAATACATTGGCTGACAGCGCCTTGTTCCATTTGCCATGCCAGTAAGGCTGAGGGAGTTACATATGCACACACGCAGTTGAATATGGATATAGCTCAGCAAGGACTATGATGGATAGGTTGTTACTTAATTTTATTAAATGAACACAAATTTATTTAGGACTCGAACTGTTAAATGTCCATGGAATGCACAATAAGTTGATAATTTCAAACAGAAATCCAAGGATAATTTCAGAGTGAACTTAATTAACTAAGAAGATGTCCTTCAACTTTCTTTCTTCAGTTTAATCATTTCCTTTTTTTTTTCCTTGGAAATCAGCCTACGAAGACGAATAGTCCTGCTATGAATATGGCGCAATTTCTTGTGTTCATACGCTTCAGTGAACCATCGCTGCGACTTTTCAAATGCGCCTTCTCTTAGTGTTCTGTTTAGATGGCCATGTGCTTTTGCACATTCCTCTTTCATACCAGCATCTGTCAACTAGGAGAACGTCTAGGTCATTCCTCTCAATCTCATTGTTTAGAGGAAAGAAAAAATCGTTCATATCCTTGGCCGTGGCTACGTAGATCCTACTGTCACTGAAGCAAAGACTCATTCGTTTCACGGTCGTCTTTATCTTAAATTCCCGTAGACACCTCTGTGAGTTGGATAAATATTTGCAAAAGACATCATTTGCATAATTTTGTGCACTAAAACTACCCAAGCAGGACTTTTAGCATCATCAAATCCTTCCTGTGTTAGAAAAGGGTGTTTTTTTTTTTTTTTTTTTTTGGAGTTCTGTTGACACTGTGGATTACACTGGAAAACGAGACGTACAGGGTGTGGGATGTTTAGCATATTTTAATTAAAGATATTTTCCAAAGTAGTGAGCAGAAAAACGAATTAAGATGAAAAGTTGTCAACATAGAGTTCTAATGCAGAATTTTTGTTGTAAACTAACCTTAGCTGCCCCAAAGTATTAGGTCGCAGACCTTAAAACTAGTAAATGTATTACGTGGCATAACCTAAAGAAATTTAGACTGGGACCATAATCACTATTGTTGTACAACATTTTAAGTTCATTAAGCTGATCAAGGAATTCAAGAGAGAACCTTCATATAAAGCTTGGCCTTTTGGCAGGACAACTACTCATACGAGTAGTTTCCTGCGCCTCGTTGATAGAGCTATTGTAGTGGGGGGCCTGTTCTGATATTAGGGTATATTTGAATGGTTTTATATGGATTACTGACGTTGTGCTCCCTGGGCTGGCTGAAATTTATTTTTCTTTTTCTGTTAATATTATGCTTGCTTATAGACTTATTAAGCAAGGCATTCTGGGTTCCTATGGGAAGCCCACACCGAAAAATTAAAAAAAATATTTTCCGACGTAACTACCTACATGATAATTAATGAGAAACCGCCGAAGTTGTAAAAAATCTTTCGTCGATTGAAGTTGGAAAAAAACCTCAGATTTCTCACTTTGTGCCCAAAATAACAAGACAAATAGTACTCTGGACGGTGAGACTATTTCTTATTTCATAGCAGAATATTAAGGAATAAATTGAGATGCAATGTTGTGCCCGAACTCGGCCATAGCCGGTGTCAAGCACTGATTGAGAGAAGTTTCCTAGGTAGGTAGGTACGAGTAGGTAGGTAAAAGTGGCTGTTGGAAAGACTAACCCACTTAAGCCTATTATTCCATTATGATGCCACGTGGATCTGTAATCCTTCTACTCACGGTACCAATTTGAGCTTACGATGAAGCGTAGGAGGCTGTTAACGTCTATATTCTTCATATTCTTTATATCGTAGAAAAATGCACCTAGATGAAGTTTTTTCCTTTGGGAGGGTGCTGGGCAATTACAGATTAGGTGGAGGATTGTTTCATCCTCCTCGTCGTCCATGCATATTCTACAGAAATCGTTTGTAAATACGGCAAGTATTCTTGCATGCTTGCCTATAAGGCAGTGTCCAGTTATCTGTGATGGCACTGAGATGTTTCCTATTCAGAAGGATCAAATTCTTAGAGCGGTTCAGAATAAGCTTTGGCCAGATTTGTTTGGTCGCTAGACATGTTGGTCCAACAGTCCACCGAAGGTCTGTTCTTTTATTGACATCCAGCTTTAATGTTAGTTTGCACGTAGCGATTGGTATACCTATGCTACCCTTTTCCGGTAGAATAGGTAGAGTGATTTCAATTTTGGCGAGTTCATCTGTTCTCCAGTTCCCTTGAATGTCTCTGTGACCCGCCACCAAATAAAGGTGAAGGTTAAACTGCTCTGCCAACTCCATAAGACATGATTTAATGAGACCGAGTCCAGGGACATGATAGCGGCCTGACTATCCGAAAACGTGCGGACATGTTCTGCAGATATCACGTTTTTCTTCAGCCAGGACAGAGCTAATTTATTCGCCAAAACTTCCACCTGGAACACGCTACAGTGATTTGGAAGACGGTAAGAGAGGCTTCGATTTAGCTTGTCTGAGAAAAAACCGCCACCAACTCCGCTATCGGTTTTAGATCCATCTGTGTAGAAATGGATTGACTTGTCCTCTTCCTCCCAGAAGGATCTAGAGGGGAAGATTATATGGAAGTTTTTGTCAAATCAAAGTTCAGGTATGGTGTAATCAATGTTCTCTGTGAGGATTCCTAATTTATTAAGAATGTTGGCGTGGCCAAAGGAATTATTTGTTTACTGTTTAGTCGCCTTAAGGAGAATAATTGCAGTCGCAGCTACTTGCCTTCTGAAAATATCAAGGTGTTTCAAATGAAACAGAATGTCTAATGTCCCAGAGGAGCTAGACCGCAAGGCTCCTCTCATTTGCTGCAGTTGATTGCATTCTTACACCATCCTTACACATCCACAAGACAACCACCTAGTAGGTGAGTATCGGTCTTATGACCGAGATGAATGGCCAGTGGATAATGCGAGGTTGAAGGCCCCATTTGTTCGCAATGGCTTTTTTGCAAGAGAATAAAGATACTGTAGCTTTATTGACTGCTTCTTGAATATCGGGTTTCCAGTTTAGTTTCCTGTCAAAAATGAAACCCAGATATTTTGCTGTATCGGAGAATACTAAACTGGTACCGTTTATTAAGTTAGACCCTCACTTATGAAATGAAATGAAATTTTATATTTCTTGGAAAAGAGGACAAGATCAGTTTTATGGGGGTTTGTCAACAATCCACAGTGATCCGCCCAATCTGTTAAGAGTTAGCTAATGGATTTCTTTAATTGTATTAAGATGCTTACCTGAGACGGCTAGAGCAACGTCAATCGCGTATGCAATCACCCTCATACCACCCCCTTCTAGCGTGCCTCTGCTCATATATCTTTTAGCAGAAACCAACCCAGTCTGTAGTTGATTATCCGGCTATTTAGCATAAGACTGATCAACTCCCCAAGTGAGTCGTCTAGCTGCAGAGTTGACACCGCAGTCGTGATTGTGGATGTGCTAACGTTGGTAAAGTAGGGATCGTTTGAATGCAGAGCCGTTCCCACCGACTTTCCTTTACAGTACACATGTTGAACTGTTCGCAAGAGTCGTGAATAAATTTTAGATCATATGTATATGGATATCAGTCAGTCGTTCTAGGGTTTTCAGAAGGAAAGATGACAGATTTATGGGTCTGAGGTCCTTTAGGACAACATGAGAGCATTTTCCGACTTTGGGAATGAGTCCGGACCAGCAGACTTGTATTGTTTGAAGCTATGCAGCGCCTAGAGCGGTTTGTCTTTGTGATCAGACCATGAATTTTAGCCCCGGTTGCAGTAGGTTCAGAGGATAGTGTTTCTGACAGCATTCCTTTGTATTTTTGCCAATTTTTTTTCTGATAATTCCGGAATGCTCTTTGGTTGGCAGAATTGGATGTATCCGTGGTCAGAAAATGAGTGTTCAGGCGATACTATCCAGTTCGTTAGCATTTGAGTGATGTTGTCCGAGACAAGAATGATATCTAGCACTTCCTGTTGGTTTCTTGTTATGAAAGTGGGCTCATTTAGGTTAGTACTTATAATATAATCAAAAAGTGACTCACCTCTATCGTTGATGTCGTTACTGCCCCATACCGACCGTTACCGTTAGCGTCGCATCCAATTATGAGGCCAGGTTTTAGTACTCCAGCTTCCAGTACCACCCTTGCTAGGTGGTCACCAGGAAGAGCCTCCAAATAATCCTGGACAAGATATGCCGATGCCAGTCAGTAGGAGCCTTTAACAGAGCCTTGTATAGAGCAGAGCCTATACAGGTGTCCCAAGTGCACGAACCAGCTTTCTACGATTCTTGGTTCCTGGACTAGGATAATTTCTTCTGCGTTTTTTTGAAAGACGCAGAATGATTGCGGCAGCAGCCTTTTTTGAGTGATGGAGATTAATCTGGAGTAACCGTATCATTGCTACAGTTTTCCAGAGTAGCCTCCACCACGGTGCTGTTGAGGTCATCTTCAGGATGTCTCAGGACGTGATTAGTGAACCTAAGCCAGACAATTACTGAAGTATTGATCCGCGATGTCTCCATCATGCTTAGAACAAGTATCATATCATTTGTTGCTATTTATATCTAGCACTCACATGTGTTTAGCAAAAGCATAATGCTCTCTTTGAACTCTAATTTGTAATCTTCACTCTCTCCTGAATGTAATGAATGTTGCTGATTCTGTAGGGATATCGGTTTTCCTGCATCCTGGAGATTCATGTCAAATTTCCTTCTTCTTAGGTCGTGCTGTAGTTTGGGGCGAACATGGGCCTCAACTAACAAGCCTCTCCAGTTAGTCCGACTTTTAGCTAACTGCCTCCAGTTTCGCTCTCCAAGTCGATTGAGGTCCCCTTCTACAATCCACGCCAACTAAGATGAGGTCTCCCTCTACTGTGTTGTCCCTCCGGGTTAGAATCGAATACTCTGAGGGCCAGAGCATCGGGGTCCACTCGTTCTAAATGTCCTAGCCATCTCAGATGACTGATACTCAGTTTTCTGACTACGTCCATATGGCTACACAGCTCGTATAATTAGTTCGTCGTTTAATCTTCTCCTGCAAAGTTCGTCAACTCAAACGGGACCGAATATTTTTCGAAGGATTTTTCTCTCGACTGAGGATATCTTCATGCGTTTTCGATAGCGTCCATGCTTCTGCGATATAAAGAAGAACTAGGATAGTCAAGGTCTTAGGCAGAATCTCCTTAGTTGTTCGTAAGAGGGACTTACAAATCAATTGTCTTCCTAGCCCAAAGAAACAGCGATTGGGAAGAATGATTCCTTATTTTCTTGAGGTTTTGTTAGCAGAATTGATAACAGGGCCAAGGTAGACAAAGTCCCTTATTACCTCGAAATTATAGCTGTTGACTGTGACGTTCTGTTTAATTCGTCGATGCTGCGTGTCCCTTCTTGTTGACAGCATATACTTGCTTTTGCCCTTATTTCCGGCTAAACCCATTTTGAAAACATTCATTTCAACACTAGCAAACGCACTGGTGGCAGCCCTCTGCGTTCTCCCAATTACGAGTATGTTGATATCATCACTGATACTGCAGTGTTCGGCAACTCTTTCAAGTATGATGTGAAAGAAGTCACATGATGTCGCGTCGCCTTCTCTGAAACCTTTTTTTGGCACCAAAGATCTTGGCTAAGCCGGTACCGAACTTGACGGAGTAATGAGCGTTCTCCGTCCTCATTCTGCACAGTCAGACGATTTTGGCAGGGTTGTAAAACCAAACATGGCTCGTTATACCGCATGCCTATAACTGCTGTTCTGTGCGGCCTTAAAGACTACAAAAAGATGGTGGGTATTGATGCCGATTTCTTGAGTTTTTCAAAGATCTACCAGAGTGTGAAGACTTAGCCGATTGTGGACTTTTTTGGTTAGGGACCAATCAGGTTGTTGATGAAGGGTAAGGCGGGTAAGATCGTGTATCCGATGTTGAGGAAACTTATACGGCTTTAGTTGGCGCAGCTGAGGAGGTCTCCGTATTTTGTGAAACGGCAAACGATACAAAGATTCCATTCATAGCGCAAGTATTCGTCTGAGCAGATCTGAGAAATGAGTTAGTGCATGCTCTTCACAAAGTCATTTTCAGCAGTTTTCAATACCTCGGCCGGTAATGTCCAGGTAATTTGTCAGATTTCAGCTTAGATATTGCTATCCTGACTTAGCTTTATTCAGGTGAACGGAAGTTTTGACTATCATCGTCTAAATTGAATGGTCTATTCTACCCAACGGGCAGATTTTGGGCTTAGTCATACAGTCTGCAGACTGTCTTGCAAACTGTCCTTTTAAAGACGTTCCTGGATAGCCGATTTCAACGATATACTTCGGACATTACTCATAAGTCTTGTCGAGGAGTTCGCAGAATCATTTTTAAGTAGCGTCGTCCTTGTCATCCATAGTGGCATGGGCACATGTCAGGCTTATGTTAGTTAATTTAGCATTGATGCGGATTATCATAAGGTTCTCGCTCAGTTGTCGGAAGCTCAAGACGTTTTTCCTAAGTCCGCCGCATATAGCAAACCCGCATCCAAGTAATCGCTGTCTCTTTTCCCTATAGCCATCACCATAGTATACATCACCGGTTTTCATCCTCCTTATGTCATCCTCCACACTTCCTGGATGGCCGTGATATCAGTCTAGAACCGCTGCTAATTGTTCGCCTGCACATGTCTTGTTAAAGGTCTGAACATTCCACATGCAGATCAGAAGTTCATCTTCCTTCCTAGGGTCGTCAAGGGTAAGTCCATTTTTATCCGAGGCCATTTGTTGGTTCGTCACACATTGTAATCTCTTCCCTGTAGGGTTTCGAGCCCTGTTACGCTGTAGGCCAATATAATGATACATGGCGAGCATGCCCTTGCCATTTTAACCTGTACGACTAAGGATTTACTATTAGCCATATTTTTTATCTGTCTCGTAGCCAGTTATGTATCCTAGGTGATACCTAATAGGAAATAATTTTTAGCAAACCCAAAGTTGCCAACCTTCAATACCTTAAGACCACCCTAACCTTATGTAAATCGGCGATTTACTGAACATAGCAAGGAAAATATGGTCCACTATGCCTTCTGACTTGGCTAACCCGGACTTAATGGAAACGGCGTTCAGACCCTTAACGGCAAACATTTTGGTGCTGCAGAGCAATATCTTTTTTATCGCGTTTTGAAACCGCCCTACTAAGCCTGACGTTCAACACTGCCGTGTGCGACGTGTCTATTGTATTATAGTTGAGAGGCCCCTCACCAACTGCACGAGCTACGTGGCAAACCCCTTTCATATCAAAATAGATTGACGCTTCATGGGGACGAAGCCTTTCAAGCGCCCTAGATATCAGATTGTTGGACGAGGTCATTGCCCTTGCAATGTGCCCTCGGGTCAACTTAATAGCGAAGTTGTCCACTCTTACCAGATTCGCACTGACGTCAGTTCCTTCCAACGACATGGAAACGCTGATAAATCGTCAGCTCATGAAATATCTCGAAACACGAAAACTTCCCAATGAGCGGCAATATGGTTTTCGTAGCAACTGGTGATTTGATTTGATGGCATATCTCACCGAAAAGTGGAATTAAAGTGTACATCAATCTGGTGAAAGCAAGATAGTTGCATTTGATATTTCTAAGGCATTTAACAGAGTTTGACATCAGGTTCTTTTGTCAAAAATGCATGCTTTTCCGATTGACAACTCTCTTCTTCAATGGATTAGAAATTACCTTTCGAACGTTTAATTCAAGTTGTCTTGGATGGTTTCAAGTCTGATATTCACAAAAACAAATCCTGGTGTGCCCCAGGGCTCAGTTTTGTCTGTAACACTCCTTTTAATTTTTGTCCATGATCTCTTGTCTGCCACTTCTAATCCAATATATTCATTTTCTGACGACAGTACTCTCTGCTTTTCATATTCCTTCCCTGACTCACGTCCCTACTCTGCGGCTATATAATTGAAAGCCTATGCTGTCTGCTGTCGTTAAAGCGAAATTTAAGCACCCAGCCATTATCCATGAATGGCACTAGTATCTTCGAAACCGAATTACGTTGGAATGACCACATATTCGATGTCCTCAAAAATGCTGCCGAAATGTCTGGATTTCCTCAAGCGATGTACGAAATACTTCACCTCCTCTGATCAGGCCTCAATATATAAGGCATTTATCCGCCCGAAATTGGAGTACAATGCCTACATCTGGTCGGGTGCTCGCAAAACACCTCTGCACCTGCTAGATAGGATTCAAACCCGTGAGATAAAACTCATAGGTGATATTAATATCACCCAGTCAATGGACACCCTCGAACACCTACGTAATGTCTTGTGTCTCACTCTATTTTATCACTATTTCCACCACCAGTGCTCCATAGAAATCGCCAGTAGCATTCCGCCCCTTAAAATGCTCATCAATATACCCTCAAGCCCACTTTCGGACGTACTCTAAGATATCGTGATTCGTTCCTAAGCCGTACAACTCGCTTATGGAATGCCCTGCCTACTCTTTATTCCCTAGTCATTATAACCCTCAAACATTTAAAACCAGCGTTCACCGGTACCTCTCTTTCCATCCTCAAAGATTTTCCTTCTCCAGCGCTGCGTGCAAACATTTTAAGGGTACATAAATCCCTTGAGCGCACGCAAAGTATATATAAAAAAAGGCAATCACTATAAATATCCAGTTTCTCATTAAAAACATCTCAAGATAGGCTTCTGGATTTTCTACATTTCCACTTTGCTTATAGTCGTAGCCGTTCCACCAAAAATGAGCCTCATCGCTGAACCAGATTTGTCATGAAAAACAGGATGAAAAGCAATTTCTTGGTCAAGCAACACGTTATTATTCGAGTTACTCGCTCAGATAGACGATGTCGTCCGTAAAATGGACATAGGACTTTACAAAAAGGAGTGTTTTTGACAGTAGAGTATTTATAGAAGATTAAAGGAGACTTAGATATATATGTACATATTCCTTTTACACGTACCTAATATGAAGATTTTGAAAATGCCAAGGACAGCCTTTTTGGATTGCCTGTCTTCCTTTTTCTATATCTGATGTTCTACCTAAATGTAAATCCATTCAAATCCATTATTTTAATAAAACGTATGATTAAGCCAAATCCATTATTTTGATTCAAAATATCCAAAGTAAGTACAAAGATAAGCAATTACAATTAAATTGATGGGCATATCCACAAGAAGATGGCTTAAAAACGTCTTTTTAGCTACCCTAACCACAAATTCTTCTGTGTCCATTTTGTCATTGGATGGGATTTGAATTTTCCAAAAATCTTCACAAAGATTACCATTTGCCTTGCGGCCTAATCCCTTAAAGAAAACAAAACAGATATCTCCTGGTTACTAAGTATACCTAAGCCAACTGAAGGTAGGTATAATATTGCCAAACAACGATTTTTTAAATCCATAGATAGTGAGCTGAGCTAAAGAAAATACGTCCGCAGATTGAAGGAAAGACTTGGGTAATTGTATTTAATTTGTGTCAAAACGATTCTTATTTGATCCACCTATGAGCATTTGACCTTTGCCCTGAAGCTTTAACATCCAAGTGTGCACAACCCCCTCGATAAACAATCGAGTTGGCAGAGAAACCAAATGCTCATAATATGTACATATTCGTATAACAAACACCCAGAGCTTATGAAATGACTTCAAAGAGAGTAAGAAATTAATTGCACAGCTCCTATTAAACACTCATACTATTAGCACGTAACGGAGCATCTAAATTCTTGCATCTATACGGTTGGCTACGACCTCCATACAAACATCAAACAGAATTGAGCCACCTTCACATCGTCGACTGGCATTAATTCCCACTGGCAATTAGCGAAAAGCAAACAAAACAAAACAAAAAGGAAAGAACGAACAGAAGTTAAAGCGAATTTGTTTTTCGCTAGAAAAATATTCAAATGGGTTGCATTCTCTTGCAAGGATAACTGGAAGGAGCGCAGGAGTAAATACGCGGAAAAAGAATTGGAACAAACCACCCCTGGCCTTAGAACAATGGCAGATGGATTCTATTGGTTCGCCCGCATCTGGCAGCAGCCACAATAGATCGTTGTCCTCGCGCTCCTTTCATTCGAAGCATTATTTGCTCATAGCAGCACAAGAAACATGGGATTCTTCATTCCAATCACCAACGAAACGAACCCCTGCTAGGGGTGCACTCACTCATATTCCACATGAGCTGAATACTTTTTTTTATTAATTTTTTGTTCTTCTTTTTTTTTGAATGAGGAGCGCGGTATTTGAGGTGTGGTGCATATGTTTGGCGAATGAAAAGTAAACAATTGATGCCAAACGAAATGTGTGGAACGATGGATGGTGCGGCAGACGAAGAGAAGAGAAAAAATATTAGGAAAACCATCATAACCACCATCACCACCAACATCAACGGAAACAGCAAATAGCAAATACTGCCAAAAGCAAAACACAACAAAAACAAATTTCAATATCCACCTCCGTCACCATGAAACGGTTGAACTAGCACCTTCATCACCATCATCACCATCACTGCCACCGACACCGGCAGCGACGGTATTGCCAGCGATAGCGGTAAGATAAAGGATATGCGAAACACACGGACCGAAAGTAACCAAATATTCGATGCTAGAGGGCGGCCAGCAAGGACCAGCCCAACTGGATCCTGGTACACCGGATCGGAACACACCGAGAGAGAGAGAAATGGCGAAAAAGAAATTGCGGATAGCCCCTTGGGGTTTGGCGCAAATTATTTTTTAAATATTCAAAACGATCAAAACATTTCCATAACGCAATTTAGGGCTGGTCGGTTTTCATCACGGTTACGCTATGATGTAGCTGCCCTCCCGATATACACAAGCACACTCATATTTCGCGTTGATGCCAGTCATTCTACGAGTACATGCCATGGCATGGATACTATCACTAAAGCTATTCCTCCACCGATGATGGAAGCCAAAAGGGAAGATGAGTAAAAAACATGAAAGAACAATATTGTTACGCGGGGGGAAACAAAAGGGCGAGGAACACAACCAGCAAGAAGAGAAATTAAATGCAAACACATAAAATAGCCCGCGAGGACAAACCGAATATGTGAAGCTCAGCACAGCGCAACTGGGAAAGGCGTTAGCATAAAGCTTACGCGAACGTAAGGTGTATTTGGTTTTGTCTTTGGCACATCAAAGTGGGGTATCAAGGCTGTCCATCTAGTGCTGTCAAGCTCTTTCGTTTCATACACTACAAGAGATAAGAGTCCTCCGTTTATTATTTTAGTTTATCTGTACACATCTGTGTACAAGCACGTATGATACATCTGCAGGCGCGGACAGGCAGGAAACCGTGCATTCGAATAAAATGGATGAATAAACACTTTGACATTCAATTGAACATGGGAGAGCAAGAGGGGTGTATTTGTTCTGTCAGACAACCGATCAATCTAAAAATATTTTTCCATAGAAATCGATGGAATGGGGAGGGTTCTTGGTGTATTCATATCACACATCTTCAAATAATGTAACTTAGTAGAAGCGCATTTTAAATATCAGCATCGAATGAGGTCTTCCTTGGACAAGTAACTAGTTTACAAAGAGATTTACAAAGGGCAGGGACAGAAAACCGTTACTCAAGAGATACGAGTACCGAAACGAATTGTCTTTATATTGTCAAAGGCAATATACATATAGAGACGATTGCGGGGTATGTATATCTTGTTGTACTCCCATTGTAGCCACCGGGTCGGTGAAGTACCTCAGTACTTTCAGTAGGGCGTTGAATATGTTTTTTTCAAGCAGTAAAATTATCTATTCTCAGTTTTATCACGAAGATCACGATGAGGACAAGTCCTAACTGAGGAAGCAGGCAGACCTAACGTAGGTTCGAGTCCTGAAACACTCTCCTCTGAGCCTTGCCTAGCAAGTTCATTTGTGATTTAATTTCCCCCGATTCCATTTTTAACTGGGACCCAAACAAGAGTCGGTAAATTTAGCCTTGCGACTTGCATTCTCGAAACAACTTGAAAGTCGGTTTAGCAAGGCTCTATTAATAGTTTGGCTATCGCTACAGATGTAAACGCGTCATCCTCTCCACACTAGTTTTCGTAGCGAGGAGTGATATCTAACAATGTCTTCTACCAGAGGGACACCAATGCTGCATCCTGAATCGGTATTGGAGCCATCCATGTAGACCCGAACATATTCCCTTTCTGAGTCAGATTCTGACCGGAACCAGTCTTGAGCACAGGGGAAATCGATTTCGTATTTTTTATGCAGGAGGGCTTTGAAAGTTTGAGAATATATGAATACCAAGGGGACGAAGATTCATAAATGCGTCTAAATCGGAGCCCGGCGTTCTAGGGATAACCACATGTAACCAAGACAGATCGTTCTTTGGAGTCCGGTAAAAGCAGCAATAACGTATTTTCGTGAGAGCTTGTTCCACCAGACAACCAACGCAACGGATATAATTGGCCTTACCACAGCCGCGTGGATCCAAACGAACCTTCTCAGTGGTAGGTCCCATAGCTTGCCGACATCTCTTTTGCACTACCAGAAGTACCTTTGAGGCTGTCAACGTAATATGTTTAGTCCATAGGAGTTTGTTATCCAGGAAGATACGCAAATACTTCTTCGTCTTTTAATTCTTTGGAGAATTGGATGGTGATGCCTTTAATCACTAAATGAGTCGGACCAGTCAACTTCCTCGTTCTCGAAAGGGAACAAGCTCCGTTTTAAGAAGGTTAACTGAAGGCCCATTCATAGTGCCCCGATCGTCAATTACATTTAGGGCTGCCTGTGCTTTATACAAGTAACAGTATAATTACATTATCCGCGTATGCTTATGCATAGACGTCAGAACTATGGAGCGTATTGAACAGGTAGTCGACCAACATGCACTATGCCAGTGGAGACAGAACGCCGTCTTGCAGATAACTAAAGGGTCCGCCATATAACGTTCTTTTTTTCAACTAGTGCTTATTTCGTGAATGGTAACACTTAGCTCATGTCTGATTTGACAGATAATTAGCTTTATCCTTCCGCTGAACGAATATGGTTGTGTATACGCTTGAACAACGCTAGGAAATATTGCAACATTACTTTGAAAATCATGGTAATGTTGCAGAATGTGTGCGAAAATTGCGTACGGATTTTGGAAGAAGAGAAGCACCGTCAGCTCTGTATGTACGTTATCTTGTGAAAAAAGTGAAAAAAACTGGCATCCTCATCGATAAACCAAAGCGTGAAAAGCTAAAAACAGTGCGTACACCCGAGAATATTGCTGCTGTGGCAGAAAGTGTGCGTGAAGCGCCATCAACATCAATTCACCGTCGTTCTCAACAATTGAACATTTCGGAGACATCATTGAGACGAATTTTGCATAACCTTGGTATGACGCCATACAAAGTCCAATTGGTTCAGGAGTTGAAGCCAACTGACCATCCAATGCGTTTTCGCTTCGCTAAGTGGGCCTGCGATCGACTTAGAGAAGATGCCGATTTTGCCGACAGTCGTTCACAGCATAGACTAACTATACCTAGATATCAAACTTTCCAGATATTGGAAAATCAAAACCGGTTTTCTACTGATCGTCACTATCCGTGAGACTCTGTCTGTGAATACGTGTGAATTGTGATCAATGGCAATTTATCTCCTTTTTTATACAAACCACGCCCATTTGAACCAAAAAACGTCATCCACATTACACACACTCGTGCAAATCGCTCTCATTCTAGCAATTTTACTTGTAAATTGCTCTCATTCTAGCAAATTTTAACAAAGTTATAGAGATGCAAAAGTGTTGGAATTCACTTACAGTGTGTCTGGGCGAAAGTTAAGGGTTTGCAAAAGTATTAGTAGAGTTTGACATCTAGTTTAGTTTATCTATGGTTCACAGACCGTCGTGGAGTAAGAACGTGTTTCGGCTTTTTCGAGAAAAAAAAAAAAAAAAAAAAAAAAATACAAAATATATATATACTCGTATATATAAAGTGAAAATCAATATTTGACGACGTTTTGCAAAAGGTCAATCTGCACGGTGGAAGTGGTGTTCGAACGCAATTGACAAATAACAGGTCGTGGGTTCGAGTCCACACTTCCAAGTGGAACAAAAAGTTTTTTTTTATTTTTTTTTTTTTAAAATATAAAAAAAAAAAAAAACATAAAAAGTGCGCTAACACCATCACGCGATGGATTCAGGGGAGCGGTCCGCTAAGCTAATAGCGGGACCAGCGGATAAGTCAGGCGATGCTTCAAGTGCATCAAGCCAACCTGAACCAAAGATGAAGAGGAGGAGGAAGCTGAAGCCTACTCCGGACCTAATGAAGCGCCCTTCCCTGTCAGCATCAACAGAAAAGCTGCCTGGCGGAGCGAGGGAAGAGGCGCCAGCAATATTAACGAGGGCAGCAGCAAAACAGCAAACCATACAAAAAGCACTCAAAGGTCATTTCCCATATGTGTCCGATGATGGAGAAGGCCAATGTATGGAAGATGGCAATATGTTTGCATCTCTGGCGGCCTCTGAGTCAGATGACGAAGAGGAGGAGGTAAACGAAATTATAAGTAGCATAAAGCTTCTCCAGCAAAGAGTGTTAGCTATTAAGGCTAAACAAATAGCAAGGAGGGAGAAAGAGCAGCTAGGGGAACTTCTCGTATCTCAACAGCCACAACAACAGCAACAACTAGCAGCAAAAAAAAAGCAACACGTAGCTACTCAGCAGCAACAAGAAAAATCAAAACACCAGTTTAAACACACACAGGCTCAAAAAGTCAATCAGCAGATACCGCAACAACAACAACAGCAGCAGAAGAGCCAGCAACCACAAAAACGGAAACAACAGCAACCACAAAATCAACAACAACAACAAGAACAACAAAAGACATCTAGAACAAGGGTTCCACCAATAAACACTTATAAGATGGAACTAAAGGATACTATAGAACTGTGTAAGTCGGCCATAGGCTGTAATTTTTTTATAAAAAGATTAAACGTAGATAGGCACGCGATCCACTGCAATTCAGTGGAGCGCTATTATAAAATAAAGAATTTACTGAAGGATTCGACGACGGAGTTCTTCTCCTACACCCCGAAGGGGGACAAGCTGCAAACAATGCTGCTTAGGGAATTAGAACCGTCGACTGATCCGGAGGAGCTCCTTGCACTGCTGAAAGAGAAGAAGTGCGAAGGGCTCCAATTCGTGGGGGTCAAGCCTTTCACCACAGCCAGAGCCAAAAGGGAGAAGCGGCAACTGCCGATTTTCCTGGTCCAGTTAAGTCCCACCAGCAATCTGGATGGTCTAAGGAGTATTAAAGTCCTAGACTACCAGGTTGTACATTGGGAGAAATTAAAGAGGAGCGAAAACATTTTACAATGTGTTCGCTGCCAAAGGTTCGGGCACGCCGCGTCGAACTGCGAAATGCAGCCTCGATGCGTGAAGTGCGGAAAGAACCACAAGTCCGAGGAATGCGCTCTGGGTAAGGACGGAACGTCTGAAAAAAGCCAACTCTCTTGTGCTTTATGTAGGAACACGGGACACACCGCAAATTATCGGGGTTGTCCCAAATTCCAGTACATCAAAAGAATAAATCTGGCCCGGCAGCAGAAAGTGGAAGTTAAACGTCCACCCGTGCATTTGCAAACTCCAGCCGTTACTCCCCATATTACCTACGCCCAAATGGCGGCAGGTAGGGGAAATACGGTACAGCAAGCGAAGGTTGCTTCTCAGGCCCCAGCGCCCAGAGCACCTGAACCAGTACCTGACATGCTAGCTATTTTGCTCTCTATCCAAGGGCAGATGGCTCAGCTACAACGTCATTTAACTGAACAGACCGCGCGGGTGGATCAAGTATACGCACTGCTGCCTGGCCTAACGCACCTTTTGCCGTAATGGGTACGTACGTGGCGGAAACGTGGCAAACCCTGAAGATCCTTGCTGTGAATGTGAATTCACTGATTAGGCTCGAAAGACGAGCCGCACTATTTAAGTTGCTTAAAGACCAAGCCCCTGATGTGCTTTTGGTTAGCGAAACTAAGCTTACCAAAAGACACAAAATGAGGCACAAAAGATACAAAATAGTACGGAGAAACCGACCCAACTCCATTCAGGGAGGTGGCGTTGCGATTTTCGTACGAAAAGGTATACGTTTTAAAAGAGTATACAGTGGTGTAGTACGTAGGTTCCAGGTGCTGGAAGCATGCATCGTGTATATCCCCCTCCGTAGTGGAAAGCGGTTGTACATGGTGTCTGTCTATGCACCTAAGGCTACTCAATCCACTTTATTCACCTCAGAGCTCGAGACGCTTTTTCGATGCCTGAGGCTGGAATTGGAAGACAACTATTTTATTATCGGCGGAGATTTCAACGCCAAACATAGTGATTGGGGAAATAATACACCAAATACTAGAGGGAACCTACTATTTAATTGGTGGGGTCAGCACAGTGTGATGTATCGACTCGGGCTTAAGGCGACGGATAGTCCGTCGTTTCCCAGTCACGGGTCTTATTTGGATCTTCTGCTGTTCGACTCACGAATACAACTGACATGCACTAACCAACAAACTACAAACTGTCTACGCACTTTCGTGTATGACAGTGACCATTGCGGTCTCAGCACCGAAATAACTGTTCCCAACGAAATTGCGGAATTGGATGAGTTTGTTCAAAGGCATTCCTACAATTATAGTAGGGTGCGTTGGACACACTTCACCAGAACACTGACGAGAGCACTCTCCTCGAATTCGCTCTACCCACCGTCCAACAGAAATCTGTCAAACGAGGAGATTGACAGGTATCTAAGACTAATGGACGAGACAATCAAACGAACAATGGACAAAACGATACCTCGGTACCAACACATTGACGAAGAAGACTTATTCCGCAACGCAACTATTGACGCACTGCACCGACATAAAAGTAGACTGCTGTCAAGACTAAAAACCTTGTACAGACAGTTTACTGACAGACATAACCCGGAGATCAGGACACTGAAGTCGTCGATTAAAAACCTCCAAACATTAATAAAGGAAAATTACAGAGCATCTGTAAGTTTGTATTGGAACAATAAAATTCGGGCTGTAAACACCAGCAACCCGAATATGTTCCCGCAAATAAATAAAATATTTCGGAGAAATAATCAGAACGACCTTCCATGTCTTAAAATCGCCCGAACGACGAACAACGAACGAATACTTGTGGCAGCAGGCATAGATCCAAATGAGGCTGTTGATGATGACAACTTCTTTGTGATCGAGGATCCGCAGGAGCAGGTAGAGGCTATAGGAGCGACTTTCCAGGAAGTGTACAAGGCGAATGTTATCATTGGCCCGAACCACGATCTGGAGAATCGAGTCCTTGTGCACAATTTCTACCTTCGAAATGAAATTGTGAATTGGCGATTCGAGAGCTCGGGTTTCACCCAGTTCAGTGACGAGAATATGGCAAATAATGTCATCACCAACGATAGGGCACTACCCCCGTTCATTTCGAAGGAAGAGCTCCAAACGATCTTCGAATCGCTTAGAAGTAAGAAATCAGTGGGAACCGATGAAATACCGAACATTGTGCTTCGACATCTCCCTCTAGAAGCGGTGAACATTTATACCACCCTGTTTAATAATGCAATGAATAATGCACATTATCCAGCGCATTGGAAAACTGCGGTGGTACATCCCATCCCCAAAAGGGATAAAGACACTTCCAATCCGGCGAATCTCCGATCGATCAGTCTTCTCCCAAACATCAGTAAGGTGTTCGAGAAGGTGATCAATAGAGTCCTGACTAAGTGGGTTGAGGACAAACATATAGTTCCGGATAATCAATTCGGTTTCAAGGCGGGGCATGATATCATTCATGCTGCGTCGAAACTGGTTTCTGATATCCAATGGAACAAAGGCAAGAAACAGTGCACTGGTGCCTGCCTGATTGACTTGGAGAAGGCCTTCGATACCGTATGGTTAGAGGGACTCTTTTTCAAGCTGGACAGGTTGGGCATTAGTAAACCACTGCTGTATATTCTTTTTGATATGCTCTCCAGTAGACAGTTCATCGTGAAGAATGGCGATGTGACTTCTGCTGGAACATTTAACATTAAAAATGGTCTGCAACAAGGTGCGGTAAATTCGCCGATCCTATTCAACGTTTACACGAGTGATCTGATAGGTTCACTTCACCATGCCATAGCGTACGCAGACGACATAATCGCGTACAGATCGGGTCCAAAGATTGAGGTCATTAATACACTTTTGCAGCGTGACTTCGACAAAATTAAGCGATATTGCGATGACTGGAAGTTGAAAATCAACTTTCAGAAGTCGGAAACCATTCTGTTTAGGACGCCTTTGTCTGGGGCCTCTAGGGATACCAGAAAGAACTGGCGAAAGTTCTCGATAGTGGGCAGCGCGGGCAGCCACTTGCTGGTCGAAATGTAGTCAGATACCTTGGGATTTGGCTAGATCAATATATGTATTTTAACAAAAATATAGATGTTGCTCTGGCCAGAGCCAGAGGTGCTCTTGCTCTTACAAAGAGACTGTTTTATAACAGCCAACTCGATGCGAGGGTGAAGGTAATCTGCTACATGGCCCTTATCAGGCCCATGCTTGTATTTGGATGTCCCGTGTGGTTCAACGTGAGAGCAAGTTTATTGGAAAAGATTCGGGTGTTTGAGAGGGCTTGTCTTAGGACTTGTCTTCGCCTATACAGAACACCAGAGTCTCAGTACATAAAATTCTATCCTAATGAGGTCTTATACAATAGGGCGAACCTAATAAGAGTGGACAATTTCGTCATTAAGTTGACTCGAAGGCACGTTGCAAGAGCAATGACCTCATCGAACAACCTGATCTCCGGGGCTTACTACCCCAATTATATGTATCACGAGAGAGTTCGCTTTGACGGCTTTATTCCTCCAGAAGCGTTCCTCTATCTAGATAGCAAAGGTCTGATCCAGGACAGATTGGCGGTGCCGCTAATCTTCCACGTTGCTCGAACAGCTGCGGACAGGCGACTCAACTACGACAGAGACGTCGCACATGGCAGTGCGGAGCGTCTCCGGTTCAGTAGGGCGGTAGGGAGTCGCGACATGAGGGATGTTGCTCAGCAGCACCAAAACTTTTGGTGGCTTGTTGAAGGGGAGGATACTTCGTCGTCAAACTCCTTCAGTGATATGTAGCTTCATGTGAAGCAAAGTGGGCCAGCCTAAATTTTTTTTTTTTTTTTTCTTTTTTAGCCATGGCCGGCTTACATAGTTTTAGGTAGGATTAAGTTAATTTTTTAAGAAAAAAAAATATAAAAACCAAAAAAAAATATGAAAAACAAATATATATATATACATGTATTTATATATTATGTATATCCATATTATGTATATATATATTTATGTATGTCTGTGTTTGTGTTAGATGTAAGTAGGTTAAGTAGATTAAGATTTATTTTTAGGTAGTTTGTAGGCTTTAGTTTTAAGTTTTATACAAAATTAAAAAATGTCCATATACTAAGTTTTTGATTAAAATTTATTTTCTTAGTTTTAGTATTAATTAATGTTAAAATAGAAATAAAAGTAGACTGTAAGATTCGTCGAAAGACATAGTTTAAGTGTTAGGTTTAACTTAGAGTGCCCGCATGGGGCCAGTAAGTTAGAATAAGATTATTTGTAAGTAATTTAAGCTAATTTTTAAGCGTTTTTTGTTTAGCATATAAGAGTAATTTAAGGTAAAAAATAAAAATGCATAAAAACTGAAAAAAACGGAAACTGAATGCCGATTTTGCCAAAAAAATCATCTTTTCAGATGAAGCTCATTTTGATCTTGGCGGGTATGTAAACAAGCAAAATTGTCGCATTTGGGGCACAGAAAACCCGCACGCATACATTGAAAAGCCGATACACCCAAAACGAGTCACTGTTTGGTGCGGATTTTGGTCCAGTGGCATAATTGGGCCATTTTTCTTCGAAAATGAGCAAGGAGTGGCGGTTACAGCCAATGGCGATCGTTCTCGGGCCATGTTGAAAGAATTTCTGTTCACAAAAATTGAAGAGGAGGATATTGGCAACATTTGGTTTCAACAGGACGGCGCTACGTGCAACACAGCCGAAGCTCGATGTTTTGCACCCTGTTTTTGAAGATCGCATTATCAGCCGCAGAGCTGATGTCGTTTGGCCACCTCGGAGCTGCGATTTGACACCGTTGGACTATTATTTGTGGGGTGCAGTAAAAGATAAGTGTTACGCCGACAAGCCAGAGACAATTGACGCTTTAAAGGACAATATTCGTGAAGCCATTGGTGGAATACAGCTGCACACAATCGATAGTGTGCTTAAAAATTGGACCGATCGTGTAGGCTACTGCATGGCCAGCCGAGGCAGCCATTTGCATGAAATTATTTTCCATTATTAACCGGAAGGATAAAGCTAATTACCTGTCAAATCAGACATGAGCTAAGTGTTACCATTCACGAAATAAGCACTAGTTGAAAAACAAAACGTTAGATGGCGGACCCTTTATTATTTACAGTGCACTGTAACCACTACTTACAGCATCCGAAATCAGTCAGCAGCATTGCTTTTATCCACAAAACTATCGACTCGTCTACGCTTTGTTGACTGGCCGAGTTACCCATACCGTCAAAAGCTGCGTTGTCTAAAGCACCGTCAATGTCGGTGGAAATGATCAGAACGTATTCCTTCTTGTCAAGTGCACCTTCAATTCTGCCTACCAGATTGTAAGGTTCACTCTCGCAGGAACTTACACATTGGTGAGCCTATTGCACCGCAGACAGGGGATATATTCGCAAGGCAGTTTCAGCATGAAGGACGTCAGACTTATAAGTCTGAAGCTCTTGAGGATTGTGTAGTCCTTCCTTCCGATTTTCGGTATAAAGGCTGCTCTCACTGTTCGCCAGTGTTTCGGTATACCAGTATACCAGTGCCAGGCTGGCAATGAAGATTCTTCATTCTTCTTCAGAGTTATGAATGCTATCCGTACCAAACGACTTGAAACCATCAAAGGAAGCAACAGCATGTTTAATGACCTCATCCGTCACCGCAATAGCTACGACGTGTTTTGATACTCAGTTCACCAACAGCTTCGTCAATAGAAGCTGGTTGTGAACGGGTTCCAATTAGGTTACCTGAGAAGTGAGCTGAGAGCCTCTGCTCTCGACTCAATATAGGTACCATCAGATTTTCTGAGTGGCTCCAGTCTGGTTAAGGACTTTGACCACCCCAACTAGTTTCACCGCTAGCTTCAATCTTTTCGCAAAAGTTTTTATAAGAGACACTCTTTGAAATCCGAATTATTTTCTGAGATTATTTTTGCTCCGATCTGTAAAGACTCCAGTCATCCTCCAGTTTAGTCTGAAGTGATATCATTAGAAGTTTCCTGGTCTCTTTACCATGTCGCTGAAGCGCGCAATCGAAGTTACTGAGAGTTTGCACTCCAGGAATAGCGTACGGACATTTTACCAACAGGTAAAAAGAGCTTGGGATTGCAAGAAGACCCGTCCATAAGCCCATGGAAACCAAGAGGGAAACCTTGTAGCAGAATCACAGTCAGTGCTGACTGTATAATGAAGAAGAAGTCCAATATCCCGGCATCAGGCAGAATACGTCTTTCAATTAAGACGATGATAGCCAAAACGTGCGTCTACCTGACCAAAATGAAGTAAAGGTTGCACCGTCTAAGTTGAAATCCAATAAAGCAGCCGAACCTGATGGCTTCGCGGCCGAGGTATTCAAAGCTGCTGGAAATGACTTTCTGGGGAGCATACACTAATTTATTTCTCGGATATGGACAGATGAGTGTATGCCTGGCAAAAGAAATCTCAGCATCGTTTTCCCGATCCACAAAAAGGAGACCCCCTCAATTGCTCCAACTATGGACATATAAGTCTCCTTAATATGTTAATGTCTGAAACCCTTCATCAACAACGTGATTGGTCCCTATCAGCGCGGTTATTGGACGGGCTATAACGTCTAGTTTTGATATTCCTGGTAAAATCGTCCATCTGTGCAGAATAATGATGGAGAACGCTCACTATCCCGTCAAGGTCGGTAACATATCTTTGATGGCAAAACAATTTTGGACAAGGTGACTCGCTATCATTTGACTTCTGTAACATCATCCTTAAAAGAATTGTATGGAACTCACAGGCGAACACTAGAGGCACAGTTACAGCATGTGAAACTACTAACGAACGGCGATGACATCGATATAGTTGGCACACAGCGGGCTGTCACCAGTGCTAATATTGAAGCTGATAAAATGGGTTTAGTGGTAAATGAGGGCAACACCAGTTATACGCTGTCAACAAGACAGCTTTGGATCTGCTATGTATTCTGCCAACAGCACCTCAGCAGAAATAAAACGGAGAATCACTCTTGCCAATCGCTGTTTCTTTGGGGTGTGAAGGCAATTGAGTGGTAAGGCCCTGTCCTGAAAAATTAAGGATACTCTATATAAGATCATCCGAGTCCTAATTTGTGGCGCTGAAGCAATGACTCTACCGAAAGGTAGATGAAGGTATCCTCAATCGGTTCGAGAGAAAAATCCTTCGTACAATATTTGGTGCCGATTACGTTGACGGGCCAGGGAGGAGAAGATTAAACTACGAACAATACGAGCTGCGCTGCGACACCGACCTAGTCAGAAAAGTACGCATCAATCTTCTGAGATGGCTAGAACATGTAGAGCGAATGAACGCCAATGCTCTGGACCGCAGAGTCTTCGAATCTTACCCGGAGGGACATCGCAATAGAGAATGACCTTACCTTAGGTGACGCACACAGGTATAAAAGGACGTCAATCGACTTGGAGAGCCCAATTGGAGGCAGTTGGCTAAAGATCGGACTAACTGGAGAGGTTTGTTATTTGAGGCCCAGGTTCACCCTGAACTGTAGCGCCACCTAAGTAAGTTATTAAGTATGTTGTTATGAAGGAATTGAATAGTAACCTTGTCAAGCAGGACCAATAAGGCTATGCACAAGTATAAGGCGCAGATGAGTTTTGTCTGGCGTTTCTCCTGTTTCCTCTTATTGTTTGCTTATTGGATGCCATCAGTTTTAATTGTTTTTGTTTGGTTCCATGAATAAAGTGTTAAAAATGTCAAAGCGATAGACACTACCAGTCCCAGAGATTGTTAGAGGCCGATTTCATCAACAGTCTGTCATTCTTGGTTAAAGTCTTTCTTTCCACCACTGAAATGGGGGACCAACAACTGATGGTCAACAAGTAAGTGTAAATTATGATCCTCTTGAAGCGGTAAAGTCCTATACGATGTTTTTTTAACCTTGGATCAATGTTGGCGATGTATGATAATTACAGATTGACACGTACATGGAGACTTAGACATTTACCGCTGGAAAATTTTTCGTAAATTTTGAATTTTTGCCGTATTCAGGCGTTTATCAGTTTTATACAAACCGACATCTGCTTTTAATATTTATTAGTAAAACACTTGTAAACCAATTGCTCGAAGGTTTATTAAAAATTAAAGGTATGGCTTACAAAGGGCTGACTTTCCTTCCCTCATTTCTTTTAGTAGTTCTTAATGTCTACTTCAACAGTTAATCTAATTTGTGCGGCCTCACGTTGTCATCTTAGTCGAATTGTTCGCCCATAAAATGTCCATTAAAGTCTGTAAGCCATAAAAATTAATCGAAATGTGGCCAGCACAAGACCTTAATCCTGTCGTTGTTGGTTAATTTCTGCTTCACAAGGATTAGGATAGGGAAAAGCAGCAAACAAGGTATCCAAAATGCTGGTGAGACAGCCAAACAACTAATACTTAGAGGACTTGCCTGTGTAGGATGTCACAATATAGTACGCAGATAAGGTTAAAATTGAAAAGCACTGCTTTACCTATGCCACCGACAGTGGTACTATGTTATAGGTTTTTCGTTCTAAATTTCATTTTTTTTTTCCAACAAAGCATACCCGAGCAGAACCCAGCAATTACCAAAAAAAATTTGGAGAGAAATTGTATTTTAGACGGCGCTGCGATGTCAGTGCCATCGGAAAGCCGGAAGCGTCGGTTCGTGTAACGCCAGCGCAAGATATGACGTGAAGAAGGATAACGTCTCTGTCTGTTGTCCAGAAAGCCGGACGATTTACGGGGAGATCACAATCGGGATGCCTAGTTGCCAAGGATAGCACATCCGTAAAGTATGTTCTGACCAATGCTTCTGTCGATAACCGTGGTTGTAACAGAGCCAATATTTGTCGATGACGAAGACAACTTGACATGGTTACCTCACATTGCACACTTTTTTTGTTGTGTTTCCCCATTCATTTAGTTCTGCATAAACTCGAGGAACAAGGTAGAATCTAATATACCAACACAAGGATACGAACGCTCATGCATTCAAAGGACGACTTTGTGCAGACACAATCGAATCGTTTGGTGGATAAGAAGGACTTGCAAGTTTGTGTCTAGTCGTAGAGCTTCCTTTTTGTTATTTGTTTTCTTTGTTTTTCTCTTCGTTTTTACAATTTTCCCCCTCTTTTGTCGTTGCCTTAGTTTAAGGCGCCTGTAGGGAGTAAGCATTGAAGGACCCAATCAAAATTATTCTGGGCGGTACCACGGAGATCCACTTTCGATTTTATCCACCCCATTTAGAGCGGATTGAGGTTTGCATGACGGTAGAGAGAATTGCCAATGCCAATGTGTGAATCGTTAATAGGACTTCTGTGCATACATTGCTTTCGATGTGCGGTTTTCAAGGACTCCAATGCATGCAGGAATGTGCTGTTTGTTTTTAGACATCCAATTGGATTTGTCTTTGGGTGTACGAGTTGTGTTTTCGAACCATAAGTGGCAGGCATCAGATGTGCAAAGCGAAATTGGCATGACTTAATTGCTTAACTTAGGAGGGTGTATCCATCTGTTTGCAGTATTGTGTCAGGATGTGATATTTGTACAAGGATTAGAATATCGTTGGTTATTTATTTGGATAGCCGCTGTGGTAAGTTGTTGAGTAGAGTTGATAGCCTGCAAACATGTGCGTGTTCGTGTACATATTTGCGGATATTGTGTTAATATTGCTGTTGGTCACTCTTCGATAAGTGCTCGTTCATAACCTTTGAAGGAAACAGAACAACTTAAGAAAACACATATTTAAGGAAGTAATTCGTAAAATAAGATAACCTATACTAAAGCCATTGAGCTTATGCGACATATTGATAAGACATAAAACACCAAATCGTCCCTCTCCAAATGAATTTCGATTGGATAGAAGGTACGAGTATGTTTTATTACTATAAAATTTCTGTTTCGTTTTCTCCTTTTCCACCTCAAAGTAATATCTTGCGAGAATCTTTTCATGGCATGAGGTCCGAGCCATTAGGGTGTATATTCATGTAAAGGCAAACACATCTCTACGGCTTCCATTTCAAAAGTCGCAAACGGACAATTGACAACAAGCTGGTTTCGTCACATCATGTCAACGTCAACTGCATTTGCGAGCAATTCTGCAGACCTTCGAAATGTTGTCCATTGCGAGTTTCATACAATTTTCTCAAGAATGGTACTAACAAACTCACATGACTGCACATCACCCTGTCTAAGCCCTCTTTTGAAATCAAATAGTCTCGGTTAGATTGTTTCTGAACTTTAGAGGACAACGAGCGTCCTCGATTGTCATTTTGCAATGAGTATCTACCTAATTCAGGGATTGCAACACTAGCTCTTGTCCAGGCTTGTCTAATGCAGCCTTAAAATCAAAGAAGAGCTGATGAGTATCGATCTGGAAACATGTATTTTATTAAAATATTCGATCAACTTGCAATCGCACTATCGCACTGATTGGGGCCAATCAAATAGTAGTTTCAGGCATTCGCTAAACACAACACACAAGGCCTTGGACTCAGTGATACGGAGGCTGACGACTACTGGAGCCTAATTTTTGTGTGAGGCATTTCAGACTACTCCTGATGGCACTTGTTGGAGGTTTGAGGTTCCCTTTCAACTTATAATCTTATATTGACTTCAAGTAAGTACTCGTAGGTCTTGACGGTTACAGTTCCTAAGAAGCAATTAAATGAGCCTTACAAGAAGCCGATCTTAAGGTCAATATAAGTAAAATAGTTCCATTTTCTACTTCAAAAACTTAGTCCAAATAAAGATACGAGTAAGAGAGTCTGTTAAGGATCTTATAAGGTATGTGCTCCTATAGCGATGTACTTGAAAAAAAAAGAAGATTGAACGGTTATAAGATGCTATCGCTATCAGCGATATAGATATTCTTGCGAGTGTTGTGTTTACGTCAGTCGGTGCGTCCTCTGTAACGAATCTCATGATTCATCATTATCGATTCTGTTAAGTATCTTAAGAAGGCAAACCAGTCTGTACCACCACCAAAATGTGTAAATTGCAATTAAACTAGCCATTCAACAAGCGAGTTCCAGTAATTGTCCTTCATACCTTAGATACAGGGAAAAAACCAAACTTTGAACCACAGTTCACTTACTATACTCTTTCTCACAAAAATCAAAAAAAAGTGGAAAATCTAGATTCAAGTATCTATTATGCAGAAAAACTAAAGGCTGCAGCCGACATTCACTATAGCAACTAGCAAATAGTGTAATAATACACCCATTATCGGCAAAGCGACAGTTGCTGCTACAAAAAACTCAGAGGATAATGAAATGGTCAACTTCAGCTTATTTCTCAACGAATCGAAAAATCTATTCAACATCGTTCAAAGCCTTATTGATAAGTATAAGACAGTTTTGGCCTGCATACAAACAACTACACACAAAGGCGGATGAAATTGAAATGTTTGCCTACCTTGATTTCAATAGTGTGACCAAATAAGAACGATAGGAAAAAATGTAAGTCGTATTACGGCAATAGCGTGTCGAATGTTGGCCTCGAGCTCGTCCAAAGTGGTTGGCTTGTTAGCGTAGACTAAGGATTTGACGTAGACCGAGAGGATATAATCGAGTGGTGTAAAATCGCAATATCGCGGTGGTAAATTGACGAACGCACGCCGTAAGATGACCCAGCCTTATTGGAACCATTGCTCGGATATATCGATGTTGTCGAGTTCTGACCACAGAAAGCCGGTTATCATCGCTCTATACCTAAGACCATTGACGGTAACTGTCTCCTTCCTCATTTCGAAAGCAATAAGTTCAGATGAAACCGCCTCGTCCGAGAAGATGATTTTTTGGCCAAAATGCGCATCCCCGGACAACATTTCCAGCGCCCAATTAGCGAACTCACGGCGTTGTCTATGATCGTCGGGCTTCAATTCTATAGGCTTCCAAACTCAATAGCAAAATAAGCCGGGTTGACTCTTTGGCGATACCCAATTTCGCTCATCGGCGATGAATCGACATTTCTGGGATAAAACTCATAGGTGATGCTAGTATCAGTCAGTCAATTGACACCCTCCAAAACCGACGTAACGGCTTCTGTCTCACTTTGTTTTTATCGCTATTTCCACCACCAGTGCTCCATAGAAATCACTAGTAGCATTCCGCTAATATTTATATCGTGATACGTTCTTAAGCCGTACAACTCAGTTATGGAATGTCCTTTCGGGCTCTTTATTTCCTGGTCATTATAAACTTCAAACACTTAAAACCAGCGTTCACCAGTATCTCTCTTTCTTTCCTCCCTAATTTTCCTTCGCTCGCGCTGTTAGCAAGCATTTTAAGGGTACTTCAATCCCTCGAGCGCTGGCAAACTATTAAAAACAAAAAAAATCCAACAAGTTTAGCTCGATCAGGACCGAAAACTGGGGCTAATAAAGCCACTTGCGCTATGTGATCCGAAGCAGTATCATTACCATCATCATTCAAAAATGTGTCGCCTTTGATCCAGGTTGGCCCATAAGCCGACATCAGCGAATTTTGGAAATCATGGCCGTTGACTCCTCTGGCCAAGAGATCTGCTGGGTTCAATACTTACTTTCCTCCCCAGTCCGTTTTTGATGTAAGCCGACGTATTTCATTAACCCTGCTCTGCACGTACGGTTTCCAATAATGAGTGTCCCCTTGGATAGAAAGAATTCCTGGACACGAACCTTTAGTGATTGTTTTAAGTATAAACATATCAATGCTGCCAGCAACGCTGCTGTTAATTCTAGCTTCGGAACCGAAAGTTCTTTCATTCCGTCTGTCTTTAGCGGGAAAACTTTGCTTTTTGCTTATAAGAAAGCAACACTATTCTCGCCATCACCGTTGACATTTTTGATGAAATCCATCGTTCCAAACGCCTTCATACTTGCATCTGCACCGATGTTAATGTGTATGGTATTAGAAGAAAGAAATGATAATACCGTGCGTGGAATTGCAAAATGTTTAAATTGCTGTGAGCTTTTGGCACAATTTCCCCAATGCGTCATTAGTTCAGGAGTAAGCAGTTCGTTCCGTCACAATTTTTCTGCCCAGATAGATTGAAAGAGAATATTTATTCTATGTAATCACTGCAGGGCCAAGCATTCTAAGTGGACCATAGATTTCGGCAATCATCTTAAGCTCATTTCGATTTGTTCCCTTATTAGAGGCGAACAATCATCGCTCTAAACATACCACGATAACCCCAAAACATGTTGCTCAAAAGAGCTTTACGAACAAGCTCACTATTGCAGTTCCACTTTCTTCGGTTCATACTTGCTTGTTTTATTATCAAAACAGCTTCCTCACTGATTTGTCCAGCATTTTCTTTCGTCTCAACGCTCTTTACAAAATCGTCCATGTACGAGTAGAAGCTATACAGAGGATTTTGACGAGTAAAAAGAATTTTTTTTTCCGTTCTTTAGGTCGTTCGCTGCTAATAGAAATGGAATACAATTCACGCCAAAAGTGACTCTGGTCACTGTCTGGCTTGGAGTTTCTCGGCGTATTTATTTTTTGGCATGTACAAAAGAATCACGATCATTCTCGTTAAGGTCAATTAGGATGAAGGCCTTCTCTACATCTGCCCTGATCCCAAAGCCCGAAAATCAGCAGAAGTTTTAAGATATCCGGTAGAAGATTAGCACCGACATGAAGATGTATTTTCGATGCGTGATGAAACGTTGAACACGATGTGCATTTTTGTAGTCGTACTATTTGCCGATGTTGTAAGTAAAACACTCGATGTAAATTTTACGAGTATTTAATGGAAATGGCTTTGCAATGCCGTCTTCGAGAAGTTTTTAAATACCGGCATAGTACTGTTGGATATCTGGACAATTGCTTAGAAAGGGACTTTAGTCAGCTTAATGCATTGTCCCTGTTGCTCTTAATTTCAACGTCAGGATTCTTCCACGGCAGTGAGGCTCCATATCGGTAACCCTTCTTGGTGATACATTTGGTAATTATGTAGTTCATTTGCTAAGTGTTCTTTTTTCCTCTTCTTTACCACGAATCCCTACGGTTTCTAGTGACCTAACTGCTGTGAGGTCATTGGTATTTAACACTGCAAGATATAGGGCTGGCATCGATCTAAAGCTGCGAAAAGTTTCGGTGTTATCAGATCAATTCTATCTCTTTTCGAACTTGTTTCAGGGCTTACCTCTGGTAAGCTGATTTCCGAATTTAGAATTTGTTCTTCGTCTGAATCTTGTGAGTGTGCCAAGTTATGTGTAGTAGAAGTCGATGCAGCAGCCAATAACTCTCTTTGTCTTAGTTTTCTTTCCTCTTCATCTAATCGTCTTTGTCTAGTTCTTTTTTCTTTATCCGCCAAGTTTATGTCTACACCACCTACAAATCCCGGTTCGCTTTGTTTCTTCAAAAATACTTCTACGTCTTCTTCTATTTTCATTCTTTCAAAGGCATCAGCATGTGCAATATCAAATAGGATATCAATATCTTTCAAAATTATTTCCTCAGTTCTTAAAAGTGTCCGGACTTTTTTGTTTTAATTTTTTTCCCGCTCTCTCCAAACGTGATATAAATTGGCAAGTTTCTTCATGCAGTTAGGAAATGCTTTGCTTTTTCCCAAAATATAAATAAATAAATAAATATCCATATTTTATTCATAAGTAATTCAGTTAATTTTAGGCATCCTCAGCATAACGTTGGACATTGGAATGAGACATATAAAGGCCAATCCTGCCAGTTGTTCTGTTTTAAAAGCAGGGCGGTTACTGAAATATTTCCGTGTAAAATTTCGTTGATTTTGTAAGAGAGAACGCCGAGTGAAGGAATAATGGCTCCTTCCCATTGGATGAATGGCACACAAATATCCACTTAAACACAGATCGAATAGATAAGGAAGACTATAATTCAGTTTAAAAGATACTGCAGCGTTTGGCCCTGGTATCAATTTTTGATCTGCAACTATTTAAAATTTTCAATACAAATTCTCAATACGCAAAACATCTAGGTACATAATTAAATTTTAAAGAGAAAATCAACAAAGCATTTCGTTAACAGAGGAACTAAATCAAACTTAGGAAAACTCTTCGTGCTCGTGGGAGTTTAATTCAACCCGCCATCAAACGACTTTTAACCAAATTATTAACCACAAAGTCGTTGAATGCTAAGGATCATTTCTTTTCACTTTTCATTTCAAATTCATGTTAATCGTCCCCAAAGGATATTTTCCCATCAAAAACCCAAACGAACTCGAATCGCAAAAAAACTTTTTCCAGTCTTTTGTGCATTATTAATTCCCACTAAAGTCACATCAGCTTGATGATCAGTTTTGTTACAAGTATCTTTGACTTGTAACATGAGTCTACTACTGCTGTTGGTGTTCCCTGCTGTAATTTTATCCACCATTGCCACTAAAATCGCGTTCCATTAATTAATCACCTCATTAATTGCCCCCTGTGAAATCTTATGTCCTTCGCCTGATGGTATTCCAGCTCATTCAAGCCACTAGAGTAGTAATTCCCTTTGTAGCGTATATTAATTGAGCCCACAGTAAATGGCAACGATTTACTTGAAGTTACTCAAAGTCAATGACTTATTCAAATTCTTCCAGACTGTGGCGTCATTGGTCGGTATCAACAGTAAACGGAAGGAAGGATAACCCTTCTCTACTACTATCATCAGGCCAAACACACTTAAGTGGCACTTTCCGATGACAGGAAAAAGATATGTCAATCGCAAGCAGCAAACACATAAGTTTCCACATGGTCGGGTGGAATTGGTTGCGTGTGCAAGTGTAGTTATAACTCATTTCATTTGATAGAAGTTTTACTCCAAAGTGTAGGATGAATAAAGTAGATCCTTTGGAGATACTTAATGTGATGTACCACACCACCGGAGGGCGGTGTGGTATTGGGAAAACAAAGAACTGAACAAAACTTTGTGACCGCACAATAAATGCTTTCCTCATACGTGCCGCATAGTCTCTGCAAGCTTTTTGTCATCTTTTCCCAAAGGACACAATACAGCAGCACCAGCACCATCACCAGCAGCAGCAGTAGCAGCACTACCACCACACAGTGGCTTAGTTAAAGGAGCAAAAATCCAACAAAAACTAACAGCAAGGAACAACTTTTCACATTATGAATAAATCATATTCCATTTTTGGTCCTTCTCGGTTGGGGACATTTTTTTCCTTTTTTTTTGTCATACAAATTTCTGGTAAGGACATTTTTTGGCCTGGTCCAGTTGATGGCGTTGCCAATTCCCAGTCAAATACATTTCGATTGACTGCTACCAATTTTTGGATAATAATTAACCAACGTTTTGAATGTCCTTTTTAGTAGGGTGACGTGAAACAACGAAGGAGTCCAAGAATTTGTATTTAAAAATTATTGATTCTTATGATTTCATTTGCTTTTAAATCAAGAACGTCGATGGAATAATCAAGGCAGCCTGGAACGTAAAATAGTTTCTAGCTCAATGATATTGAGGCACGGCCGTACATAATTTTGTGCTACTATGGTCAATTTGTATTAATAATATAGATCGGCAGAACAGCGGCAGTGGCCGATAGATTGAGTATTGGATAATGGTACAAATATGATATGAAGATAGGCGGTGATGTGTCTGACAAATGCCAGGTCTAGGCGTCGCAAGGTCATCGAGGTGTGGAAGATGCAGTCAAGGTCTATGTCCTACCTAAAGTGCTGAATATTGACTTGCAAGATCTGAGTATTTTGCAATTTATAAGCATACCCCAAAGACTTTACATAGTCTCACAAGGAGTAATCGAGTGGGGTCAAATCGCACCATCTCCGTGGCCAATTAACTGGTGCATTTCGCAGTGCAATATTGTCCCTAGCAAGTCAATGGTCTTACGGGCGATATAGCAAGTAGCTCGATCTTGCTGGAACCCATTGTTGTCTCTATTTTGGAAGAAATAATCACTGATCATACCACGGCAACATTGGCCATTGACTGTAAGGAGAACTCTGGCCTCATTTTTCAAAACATACGGCCACCAACGTTAACACCACACAAAATAGTGCACTCTTGCGGGTGTGATTGAGTCACGTGAGTATCTTCTGAACTTACCCCACAGACAAAAAATCCGAGCCTTGGGGCTGAACAGGATTTTTCGCTACAATAAGTGGTGACTTCAATCTGCTGAAGACCCCAATCCGCGAGCTTGACTCAAAATTAAAACTAAGAAAATAATTCATGTTACGAACAACTTTGTAAATTGACTTTTTTCGTTTTTTAATATTGATAAAACTTACAAGCTTATTTAAAAATATACCTTAGCCAACTTAAACCAGCTTATTATATAATTTTTTTTTTTTGCAATTGCTATGTTCATCTTGTTAACTTTTTTTCAGTCATCGACAGACCGCCGAGCTGACATGTTGTATTCTTCTGTGTTCTGATCGCCCCTACCTCTGTATCGGTAAAATCCCGCTACCTCTTCAGCTTATATACGTACATTCCACTGTATTGTGGTAAATCCAGTACAAACAACAAGTGTCATGACCCATGGGCCACACGTGGTTTCGGGCAATCGGTTCAGTGTATTCGATTTTGATTCGCTGTCCGAGCCCAAACATAAAAAAAAAACACCTAATTCTCCCACAGCTTTTGATTTCAATATACCCCTTCCAGTGCAATCCGTTAACAACAACCCCAAGTTTATAGTGATCTCGGCAGCTAAAGACGGTAAACCACTCTCGTCATATAGCGTTTTCCTGCTTAAAAAAGCGATCGACGGTATATGTACCGCCTAAGAGCAGATCTCGCAGCTACGCGACGGCAACTTATTGATTTTGGTTAAATCAAAAAAAATAGCGGACGTGTTCATGGCCAAAAAGACACTTGCTGATATCTGTCCCATCTCAGTTACTCTTCAACAACAACTAAACTCTTCTAAGGGCATTGTATATGCACCTATCCTACTACACCTCTCAGAAAAAGAAATATTGCAGAATTTGCAGTCCCAAACAGTCACGGACGTGTACAAATTCAAGAAAACTAAAGCAGGTAAGCAACGCGAGACAGGCCTAATGCTATTTACATTCGAACGCTTCTGTTGCCGAACCTCAATCGATGCCACGTGGTATAACCTCAAAGTTAAAGAATATTTCCCTAACCCCATGCGGTGTCGCAACTGCCAGTTACTTGGTCACACTGCCAAATGGTGCAAAGGGAATCCGTCTTGTGTAACGTGCAACCTTCCTCCTCACGATAACAAGTGCACACGGGTCTTCTGCGCTAACTGCAGTGAAGAACATCCATACTCCTCTCAAGATTGCAAACGCAGGCAAAATAAATTTTTAAAATAAAAACCACTTCCAAATGTAGCATGGCAGAAGCCAAGCAAATCTATAGAGTACAAAATCCAAACCTCTCTACCAACTCTGCAGCTTATGCTACAGCTGCAAGAAAGGCAATTCAAACTGAAAATACATTAAGTACTATGAATGACTCAAATAACGATAACATTAGTACCCCATTAATTACGCCTACCACTTCGCTTACTCAGAACCAACCATCCAATTCCAATACAACACATCTAACAACACAAAACCCTCAAATTCGCCTCAAATGCATTAGTAACAAATCAATAATGAACTCACTCACTCACATCTCAAAACAGCAAAAAAAAAAATTTATCCAATCACAATCCTGACATCCTTTTACTGCAGGAAACGCATTACCCATATGGATTCTCTCCTCATTCTCCAAAAGGCTACATAGGGTGCTTCTCAAATTTATCAAACAACACAACTGCAAAGTAAGGCATTGGAGTTCTACTCAAAAGCAATATCCCAATCCCCTGAACTTTTACCCAAAATCACCTGACAGACGCAGAAATTGGAATCTACATAACAGTGACCATTTTCCCGTCATCCCAACAATCAAACTGAAACAAAATCAAGCTGCTACAACGAATGTTTGCACTCCAATATTCCAATTCCAAACACTCGTTAACTACCATCTAAATAACCGTAAGCCTGCTTCTTCTGTAAACAAGGAAGCTGCTAACATACTTAAGTTTATTCGTAGTGCTGCTAACCAATCAATCCCGCAGTCTTCGCAAAAGAAACGTAAATACACTGTTCCATGGTGGAGTTTGGAATTATCCATCCTGAGAGACAACAAAGTTACTGCGTGGAAAGCCTTTAAGAAAAACCCTAGCCAAATGAACCTAATCGTTTATAAAAAGTCAAACGCCGTCTTCTGCAGATTATTCAAATCGACCACGCTTAAATCCTTTAATAAGTTCACCTCTGCCATTAATCCAAAGTCTCCCATTAATTATTTTACATTTATTAATACACCAGCAGGGTCAATCCTCCTTCCTCAGGAAATCTGTAACTGCTTCTCACAAAGTTGATGCATCGAAGGATAAACATTTTCTAACCATCTTCAACTTAAGGAAACGGGAAGTTTTAAACGCGATCTCTCACACAACTACCAATTTAGAGGCCCTATGTTTAGAAGAGACTTTATCATTCTCAGAATTCGATTACTGTCTGCAATAAAACTCCTGGTCGCGATCGCATCTCGTACCCGATGTTAAAAAATCTACCACTCATGGCTGAAGCACGAATTGTAAGGTTGTACAACACAATTTTCAATAGCGGCGTTGTACCCCAAAGCTGGAAAACGGCGTTGATGCCCAAGTCAAAAAATGTTTTAATTAAGGTTGATGGTTATCGTCCCATTTCCTTTATTCCCTGTTTATCCAAAATCCTCGAAAAAATTATTGCAAATCGGCTTCGCTGGTTTACCGAAACCAAAAACTTAATAAGTAAAAACCAAGTGGGATTTAAACCAAGCAAGGGTGTATCAACGCCCTTCTACACATCAACTTAGTAGTAACCAATGCTCTGTCCGCTCGAAATCACGTTTCGATCCTAGCCCTGGATTTCGAGAAGGCTTTCGACCGGATTGGCATTCACATGGTATTGAGTAAACTCAAAGAATCGGGAATTGGCCCAAAAATACTCGGTTACATTACTGCTTTTTTGACCAACAGTAAGTTTTGCGTAAAAATCGTAAAAAACGTCTTTTCTAATACCATTCAGCTTTTTAATGGCATCCCTCAAGGATCACCACTATCTGTGTTACTTTTTTCAATCGCATTTGATGAAATAAACAAAATAAATAGACGTCAACGGCCTCGCCACATTGAAAGCATCGGTTCCCACTAGATCACCGAAATCAAGCAGTGTGGGCGCGGTAAGTACCTAGATGGGGGGACCACATGGGGAACTCGGTACACCGCGTGCTGTTGACTAGCGCCACATGGGCATAGGTACCCCGGCGTGAAAATTCCGGACTTTACAAATTCATTTGTAAAGATCCCTCGAAATAATAATAATAATAATAATAAAATAGACAAAGACATAAATATTTGGAACACTGTGCTTTCACTGACGATGTTTACATACTTTGTGAGCACAATGATCTAAATATGTTACATTCGTCCCTATCTAATGTCTTAAAGGACATTATAGATTGGTCTTCAACCACTGGTGCTACTTTGGCACTCAACACATGCAAAATCCCTCATATTTGACGGAAAAGATCTTAATCAGTCCCAGACTTATATGTAAATAATGTTATAATAGAATCAGTATCTAATTTAAGTATACTTGGTTTGTTGTTCAACTGTAAATATAAATGGAAAAGTCATTGTTTAGAAATTAAGAAATCACTAGCTGCAGGGAGCAATATAATTAAGTATTTAGCCCCAAAAAAAAGTAATGCTAATATCAATACTCTTTGTTACGTAACAAGAATGTTAATATTAAGTAAAATCAACTTCGCATTATGTATCTACGGCAATGCCCCAAAGTCTACATTGAACATCATCAAGGCGCCCTATCATCAAGCCATCCGCAGAAGTTTAAATGTATTCCACACCACACCAACAAAAAGCATACTTGCAGAAGCTGGATTCCCCTCCATTGAAGAACGCTGCGTGGAAGTATTGGCGAAACTGCTCTTCAAAATCTGTTTCCCAACTGGTTTTATCTTAGACACAGACGTGCTTCTATGCTCCAATCGGAAAACTAAGCAAAGCATTTCGTCAGCGATAGGAAACTCGTTAAAACTCGGCATAGTTTTAAGTATCCCATCCATACAAATGCATCCCCAAACACACAGTCTTGCAGCCACCGTGGTCCATCAAGACCGATTCAATTATATTGAATCTCTGCAAGTACCGAAAAACACACTCAAACAATCGTATATATCAGTCAATGTTCCTATGTATATCCTCGGACCTGACTTTTAAACGATGGGCATTTTTTACACGGATGGTTATAAGACAATAAATAATACTGCATTCGCCGTCACCCTAGAAAATGGTACACTCCTCAAACAAGGCATTATGGCGGAGACTGCCTCCACCTTTACTAGAGAAGCACAGGCCATTTTAGAGGCACTGGTGTTAGCAGACAATACGCATGGAAAGTACGTCATCTGTTCAGACAGCCTTTCAGTACTACAGGAAACTGCAAACCCAAAGTATGATTCTCAAATAGTCTGCCGTATCCGAGACATCCTCTTGAAAAGTCTGGACAATATCAAACAAATGTGGGTACCAGGACATGCAGGTATACGGGGCAATGAAGTCGCCGACCACACAGTCAATTTAGCTGGTGTTAATCCAACCTATCTATTTGACACATATAGCAAACATGACCTACAACGCAAAATAAAGCAAGTAAAATAAAACAAGCACAAATGAATGATTAGAAACTATATCTTCACTATTACTCGAGCAAAATCAACCCCGGCAAAACACTCTGTCTTTATAGTAAGTCAACCACCACTAATTTCCTTAGTCTTCGCCGTGGACACTCACCAATACCTACTAAGAAAGGAGTCACCCCCAATCTGCTCCTCATGTAATATCCACATCCTAAGCATGGAACACATTCTTGGTTCCTGCTTCTTCTCTTCAAACACGGCCAGTAGTCACCTTAAGGACAACATTTTTAAAATATTAGACAATCCATCCCTAGAAACCTTAAATATAATAAATAAGCTTGTAACATTATTCGTTATCAAATTATGGTATATAAATGTACCTACATTAAATCGAGCTGAAAGCCTTTGCGGCTAGTGCTCAAATTCTTGTATTTACATGTAATTTATTTCATATCAATAAATATTAATAATAATAATAATAATAATAATAATGTTACTTTTTTTTCTCTTTAAGTTATTGTTTTGCAACATCTTTTTATTTTGTCTTAAAAACTATCATAATTCTAAATTTTTTTAGTTAAGCACGCGCTAAAGGGGTGAAAGTATTCTTAAGATGTTTGCACACAGTGTAGGCGTAGGAAGGAGAGAGAGTAGTACCGCTACACATTGCTTTTGAATGGCTGAAGTTTACAATGACTAGGAAATAAAGAGCTCGGCAGGACATTCCATTAACGAGTTATGCGGCTAAGGAAAAAATCACGATATTTCAATGTACGTTCGAAAGTGGGCTTGACTGTAAATTGATGAGCATTCATAGCGAGGCGAGTGTTACGGTTAAAAGTTTGAAAGGGCGGAATGCTACTGGCAGTTTTAATGGAGCACTGGTGGTGAAAATAGCAAGGTAAGATACTATAGAAGAAATGTCGTCGGTGTTCGAAGTTGTCAATTGACTGGGTGACATTGGCTTTACCTATGAGTCCTATCGCACGGTTTTGAATCCTATCTAGCAGGTGCAGGGTTTTTATAGAAGCACGTGAACAATTGTGCCCCAAATTTTGGCCGGATGAATTCTTTATACATATATTAAGGCCAGATCAGAGGGGGTGAAATATTTCTTACATCGCTTGAGGAAACCTAAAAATTTCACAGCATTTTTTACGACATGGAATGCGTGGTCATTCCAATGTAAGTTGGCACCGACACACATACGGAGAATAGAGTTTTTCGGTTTCATTTTTATTTTCATTTCGGTGCCATTCATGGGCAATGTTTGGGTGTTTGAATTTCGCTTTAACGACAGCACACAGCATTGTATTTTGGAAGCATTAAATTCCACTCTGTTGATAGTTCCCCATTTGGTTGTGATCTAAATATCGGAATTCAATGAGCATAGCGTACGCTGCCGTTACTGTTCTACAGTACGAAGCCGAAATACTGGATTAGAAGTAGCAGACAAGAAATCATTAATGAAGATTTAAAAAGAGTGTCTGAGACAGAATGGATCCCTGGGGTACAGTAGCATTTACTTTGTGAATATTATACTTGAAACCATCCAAGACAACTTGAATTGAACGATCCGAAAGGTAATTTCTAATCTAATTGAAGAAGAAAATCGTCGACCCCGTATGCACGCATTTTCCACAAAAGGGCCTGATGCCAAATGCCTTAGAAATATCAAGTGCAACTATCTTGCCAGATTGGTGTACGATTTGGTTCGGTGAGGCATGCCAACAAATCACCACTGGACCTGTTGCAATGAAAACCGTATTGCCGGTTATTGAGAAGTTTTCATGTTTCAAGATATTTCGTGAGCTGACGGTTTATAAGCGTTTCCGTGACTCAACGCACTCAAATGTAGGCGGTGTTAATTTCGGCGCAGATTTCCCAGTCGTCCGACTCCAACTGGGCAAACACTACGATGTTTAGCCGCTCTGCTAGAAGAGTATGGGAAAACACGAGATGCTGTGTCGGGCTTAGAGTATAACCGTTCTGCTCAAAATATCGCAGAGGACCCCGGAGTATCGACCCGTCAACGTGCCCCGCAATTGGGCATCCACCGGCGATCTACTTTTCATCGAAAATCATCATGAGCAACGAAGCCCATTCAGATCTATATGGATATGTGAATAAGCAAAATTATCGCTTCTGGGGCACCGAAATCCGCGTATGACCCACGAAGAGCCACTCAAAGCTACTGCTGTTCTTGATGGAGGCGTCATCGGGCCTTATGTATCGGGCCAAATACCGAAGAAGTATTGTGAAGAACTTTGACTTCGACTTCCAACAGTCGAACGGCGTCTTTTCTACAATAAAGCGCAGAAAATGGCAACATCCTCAACAGCCATTATAGAAGCCGCCACATCAGATGCGAAACCCTTCGTTTAACAAACCGTTTTGGCAAGCGCATGCAGCGAAAAAAGAGATATTTATTTATTTATTTGTTCAATATACGATTTTCACAATCTACAGATTTCGAATTAATTAAAATAATATAAATATAAAAATAAAATGTAATAAAAATATAAAATAAAAATAATATTATAAAAATTTCATTGGCAAAAAACAAAGAATAGTGTGTTTTTAAAAACATTTCTGGGCAAAGATATATCTAATTTTGAGTAATAAAAATTAAATATTTTACTTGACAAAGAAATAGGATCACGTTGGCCATAAAGCGTAATATGACGACTCTCAAACAACAATGGTCTTGGCCTCAAAACTCTAGACGAAACATAAAGATTCAAACATTTAAGCAAATTCTCACTATCAATAGTAGCACATAAAATATCACAAATAAACATTACGTTGTACATTTTTCTTCTCATTTCGAGAGTTTCCATACCAAGTAGCAGACATTTAGAACGATAAGAAGGCTGAGATTGAATATTATTATAACAAAATAGGTGGCGTAAGGCGAATTTTAAAAATTTCTTTTGAATAATTTCGATTCTTTTTATGTATGTAAGGGAGGTAGGACACCAGACAATACATGCATACTCCACTATAGGACGAACAATACTACAATACAGAGCTTTAAGGGTATAAGGATCTCTAAAATCTGTGGAGTTTCTTTTAACAAATCCTAGAAGAGAAAATGCTTTTGTAACAACAATATTAACATGTAAGTTAAACATTAATTTACTATCAAATATTACACCTAAATCTTTAAAATCGTCAACTACTTTTATCCGAGAGTTGTTTAAAGAATAATTAGAGAAAATGTGATGAAAACTCCTATTGTAGCTCATACAGGCACACTTGTCAATATTTAGCATCAGATCATTTAGAGTACACCACTCAGTAAAATAATCTAAATCTTTTTGAAGCAATAAACTGTCATTTAGAATTGATATTTTTGCAAAAATTTTAATGTCATCAGCATACATGAGGCAATGGCAGTGCCTTAAAAAGTTAGGAAGGTCGTTAATAAAAAGCAAAAATAATGGCGGTCCCAAATGGCTCCCCTCAGGGACACCCGAACTAACCAAAATCTCCTTAGAAACATAGTCACCTATTACAACATATTGTCTCCTACCAAGCAAATAAGATGCAAACCATTGAAGTAATGGACCACAAAATCCATATGCTTCAAGTTTTTTTAGAAGAATCTTCAAATTCACCCTGCTGAAAGCTTTAACAAAATCTGTATAAACTACATGCACTTGTTTATGGTTCTCTAATGCATTGACACAAAAATTAGTAAATTCAACTAAATTTGAGACTGTTGATCTGCCTTTCCAAAAACCATGTTGGTGGATACTTATATACTGTTTCACTGTAAAAACTAATTTGTCTTTCACAAGTTTATCCAGAAGTTTAGGAATAATTGGAAGTTTGGTAATCGGCCTATAGTTTGAAATTAAATCTTTTTTGCCAGATTTGTAAAGAGGCTCTATGGTAGAGACTTTCCACTCTTCAGGGAAAAGTCCACTGGAAATTGAATTATTAAAGAGCTCTGATAATGGGATACTAAACGTTGATGCACTGTAGCGTAAAACGATTGGAAAAAATCCTAATATATCAGCTTTTCTTTGTGGTTTTAAGCTACGTAAGACTACTTCAACATCACTAACATCAAACGAGTAACATGAACAATCTACAATAGATGGAAGGGAGTGGACATAACGAGAATCGATTATAACAAGTGGATCGAAAAGCCCTGAGACTAACATATAAAAACCCAATTTTTTGATAAAATTCGATACAATCATTCCAGCGACGGTCTAACACTTTTATGCCTTCCTTCTAGAATTTAGTTGCAGTGATCGCCGGCGAGCATATTTTTAAGGGCTTGCGAATAGGTAATACGAGTAGGATTCATGTTTCATCATCATTTTCATTCCGTTTAAACAGCAAACAATGCTCTGAAACATTAACTTCGAAAATAGCTTCTTCAATATCTCGTTATTTTAATGGTCCAAATGTCATCAAATTTTGAGATGTATCGAACGTGGGTACTGACTAAAAATGGTGGGAAACCAGCACCAGCGCCCCGAAAAGCGAGTAGGAAAATTGAAGAGTTCATATTTAAACGAATAACAACCCGACACGCCTGCGCTATATGCAATCATTTTAAGGGTACTCAAATCCCTGGAACACAGACTATTAAAAAAAAAAACTGTCTACCAGTGATATTGTCATCGTGCCTATAGAACGAGAAAGCGGAGCACTAGAAATTTTAAGTTTTAATTTTTGTTTAAATAAAGTTGGAAAATAACGTTGTTTGCTTTTACCTTTTTATTGTAAAGAAACTCGCTCAAGTATCTTATTAGAGTCGCCATCTATGTCTCAGTCTTGGCAACTATTAAGAACTCCGCCGATCTACTCACGATCTCTATGAGCAAAGGAGAACGGAGGAATAGTGACTTTCATGGAAGAAAAAATTAAGCAAAAACACTTGATCGACGCCATGGAGATGCTTTTACATAAATTACATGTTCAAAAATTCTACCAAAATTAAAAAAAAAATTCTCTACATAGTACATAAATACCGAAGAGAAGCATGCAGAGATAATGATGAGAACGTAAAAAGAGAGTCACAATAGTTGCCAACAATTTGGTAGAAGTACCTCTGCAGACTGTTTAACGCCGAAGACCACCAACATTTCTTAGAATGAACCATAGACGCACGTCCGCTGCGACAGTGATACCATCCATATATTTGATATCAAAAGAGCATTTCGTTGTTTCTTTGGACTTAGACTACCTCTCATGACTAATGAACGTCCCAATCATCCCAATTCTGTTCTATATGGTTCAGGAATGGAATTTATCTAAAGCGAAGGGAAATGACCTTCGAACGAAAAATTCTTCGAGCGATTATCAGTCCCATCTACTTAAAAGGACTTTGTATGGGCTATACAGCGACAATGACCTGTTCAGAAGGACTGGAATCCATCAGCTGTGATGACTACGATAGGTTGAGCAACTGAACACGTCATATTTTCGAATCCATTCCGGAGCAACAACGCGGTAATGAAAGATCTCGATTTAGGTGGCGCTTCTGATTGAGGCCCAGGTACAACCCAGACAGTAGAAGAAAGGAACAATAATATCACTGGAGAAATTTATTTAAGCAAAAGCTGCTGGCAACACTGGCCTAACTACAATACCAGCATACTTGTAGATGAATCAAATTCCAACACCTCTTTACTGTGATACTAAAGAACAACTCACTCTATGCATTCGCCAATTGATATGAAGAACATATTCCATTAGAATGTCCAACTCAATCCACAATCGAATATAATCGTACGCAAAAAAAAACTCTAGATGTAGAAAATTCTTGAAAGATGCGAGGCCAGGATAATGACCACATGTCAATGGCAACGTTCTGTCTGATATTAGTTTCTTTGTACATACACATATATGTGTGGATATGTGGTATGCAGGATTTAGCATTCAGCTGCAAGGCATATCCATTTCCAATATTCAGATATACTGCAACAGATATTCAGCCGTCAACCACCTTGACAGAGAGATAAAATTGTTTAAACTTATTCTTTGAATTGGGTGGAGTGTATGTCCTTTGGGGTCGAGGAAAATTTCATTTCTCACTACAGTCTACAATATGTTGACTAGGAAGCACTCTATTGGATATGATTGCAATGTTCGGTGCAATAATACAAAACTTATATCTGCCTCTTTGTCCTGATGAAAACTTGCGCTCGCACTTTTGGGAATATGACGACGACTACGACCACGATGGAGATGATGACGATAACAACTATTGGAGTTTTCGTTCAAAAATTTCCACACATTCCATGACAATGTTCAATCGAATTGGCATCCTAAAGCCGATTCATATATTCGATAAGTCCATGAACCGGATGTACTAAAATAGTAGTGTCGTTTTAGGTTTTCCTTTTCTCATTCTCACCGGCATTTGTCGTTCGATTATATGTATTGTATTTGTGTCCGTACATTGAAATTAGGAAATTTTAGCAAGAAATTGTACAATATCTGCTGTGAGTTCTGTTTTGAGATCCAATTTTCGAACAAATTTCAAGCACATACGGAACGATGAGAAATTCTACGTATTGCAGGACGCGTATCCTTAGGGAAATTCTTAAAGTTTTACATTTTCGTTGATTATCGAGAGTGAGTATTCGTCGCAGTATTTGTATCCTCGAGTGTTGGTCCTTCTTGAATTGTTTTGCCTTGTTACATTGGTGGAAGTAATTTGTTGGTTGGATTTGCTTCGTCCTTTGGGTAATGTAATTGCATTTGTTGATGCAAAAGTTTGTGTTTTTTTTCACCCTCTCTATTCCTCTGTTCTTTCCTTTGTTGCAGGCAATGAAATTAGCTCTGCGGATGCGACCCAATTCTAGAAATGTGTGTCGCTTTAGATAAGTTGGAGTAAAATTTTGTTAATTTCTCGGAAACAATCCTGTGGAGTCGTACTCAATATGGAAAGGAGTTGTTTCAGAGTTTAGATTGCGTTTTACTATTTATGGTTTTTAATTTAAATGTTTTCTCTAGAGTCTGGGTGCTGGTGTGGTTGCTACTCGTAGTTTATGGAAATTAGTTTTTGAATTATGGCATTGAGAATATGTAAAGCGATTTAGTAAATTGTAAGTGGAAGGCAGCTTAAAGAACTTGATTTGAAATGACTTGGTGGCAATGACAGTGGTAGTTATTTAGATTACTTCTATTTTCCTTGGATGGGTTTTGATGAAGGTAGTGGCAAGGCTCTGAAACGCATCATAATTTGTGATCTAATGAAATGTGAGGTATCTTTGCAGATTAGGTAATAATTTTAAGAGCTGGACAAAAGTGTCAGTTAAACGAAATATAACAAGCTGCAGCATCATTCAATGTGAAGATTGCAAATAATTATTTGACTACAAAGGTTCGAATATCGTTTTCGAAAATGTAGAATTCTGGAAAGCCAATAGAATGCATTCTCGTTGTGACAAATGCTAAGTGCTACGATGCCGATCACTACAGTAAACCTATTTAAGCAGAACAACATAAAACACTGCAACAAGTAACACTGACGCTTGTCAACATTCTGACACCAAGTACGCTGCGAATGATCTATCAGAAGCTATCTAAATTGGAGGAAATAAATAAGCAATTTCCACAATTTTTCAAGAGCTACTGGATGAGAATACTGCTCTGAGTCAAAGATAAATGCAATCGTTCACAGTGGAGTTAGTACGTGTTTCGGCTTTTTTCGAGAAAAAAAGAAATATATATATATTACGTGAAAACAAGTACTTGACGACGTTTCGTAAAGGGTCAATCAGCACGGTGAAAATGGTGTTTGAACGAGAGTCGTTCATAGACCTCAGTGGAGTTTTGACGTGTTTCGACTTGCGAGTGAATTAATTGTGAAGAGAGAATAGTGAACAAATCAATAAGGAGAGGTATTTAAGGGGTTTTTTTATAGGCTCCAACAGTGGTAGTGTGTTCGCCCGGCATATCATAGGTCGTGGGTTCGAATCCCCGAGTACTGTTAGACATTTTTTTCTTTCTTTTCATTTTTATTTAAAAGAAATATAAAAGCAATAATACATCACGTGATGAATTGTGGGGAGCGGTCCGCTATGCCAAAAGCGGAACCAGCCGAAAAATCAGGCGAGGCTTCGAGTGGTTCAAGCCAAACAGCCATGTTAGCAGAACCAAAGATGAAGAGAAGTAGAAGACTAAGGCCATCTCTTAACTTGATAGAACGTCCCTCTCTTTCAAAATCCATCGCAAAGCTGCCTAGTGGATTAAGGGAGGAGACGACATCAACTACTACAAGGGCAGCAATAAAAAACAAGTGTCATGGGTCGGAAAATGATGAAGACTCATATTTATTAGATGGTGGCAAAGGTCGTTTCATGGGAAACGACAACAGCTTCGCAGCTCTGGCTGTCTCAGAGTCGGACGACGAAGAAGATGAGGCATGAAGATGAAGCAGCATCAGCAGAGAAAAGGAGAAACAATTGAACTCCCAACAACGAGATCAACAGCAAAAGCAAAAGGTTGCAAGATAGCAACAGCTACAACTCCAAACGGACACCATAAAACAGAAACAGAAACAGCAGTCAAAACAGAAAAAACAAACACAACAACAACAAAAGGACACTCAACCGCCAGGACAACAACAGAAACTGAAACAGCAGCAACAACAACAACAACAGCACCAAAAACAAAAACAGCAGCAGAGACAACAACAACAGCAAGATCAGAAAGCCACCAAGCAAAAAGTGCCACCAATTAACACCTTTAAATTGGAGTTAAAGGACACTATTGAACTGTGTATTCGGCCATAGGCAATAATTTTTTTGTAAAGAGATTGTCATTAGATAGGCATGCGATCCACTGTAACACAGTGGAGCGCTATTATAAAACAAAAAAATTACTGAGGGATTAGACGACGGAGTTCTTCTACTACACCCCAAAGGGGGACAAGCTGCAGATAATGCTGCTGAGGGGATTACAGCCGTCGACTGATCCGGAGGACATTCTTGCACTGCTTAAAGAGAAGAAGTGCGAAGGGCTCCAATCGTGGGGGTCAAGCCTTTCACCACAGCCAGAGCCAAAAGGGAGAAGCGGCAACAACCGATTTTCGTGGTCCAGCTAAGTCCCGACAGCAATCTGGATGGCCCAACGAGTATCAAAGTCCCAGACTACCAGGTTGTACACTGGGAAAAATTAAAGAGGAGCGAAAACATTTTATAATGTGTTCGCTGCCAAAGGTTCGGGCACGCCGCGTCGAACTGCGAAATGCAGCCTCGACGCGTGAAGTGCGGAAGGAACCACAAGTCCGAGGAAGGTGCTCTTGGTAAGGACGGAGCGTCGGAAAAAAGCCAACTCTCTTGCGCGTTATGTAGGAACAAGGGACACACCGCAAATTATCGGGGTTGTCCCAAATTCCAGTACATCAAAAGAATAAATCTGGCCCGGCAGCAGAAAGTGGAAATTAAACTTCCACCCGTGCATTTGCAAACTCCAGCCGTTACTCCCAAAGTTACCTACGCCCAAATGGCGGTGGGTAGGGGAAATACGGTAAAACAAGCGAAGGTTTCTTCCCAGGCCCCAGCGCCCAGAGCACCAGAACCAGTACCTGACATGCTAGCTATCTTGCTCTCTATCCAGGGGCAGATGGCTCAGCTACAACGTCGTTTAACTGAACAGACCGAGCGGGTTGATCAAGTATACGCGCTGCTGCCTAGCTTAACGCACCTTTTGCCGTAATGAAAGTTCTTGCAGTGAATGTGAATTCACTGATTAGGTTCGAACGACGAGCCGCACTATTTAATTTGCCGAAAGACCAAGCCCCTGATGTGCTTTTGGTTAGCGAAATTAAGCTTACCAAATGACACAAAATGCGGCACAGAAGATACAAAATAGTACGGAGAAACCGACCCAACTCCATTCAGGAAGGAGGCGTTGCGATTTTCGTACGTAAAGGTATACGTTTTAAAAGAGTATACAGTCGTGTAGCACGTAGGTTCCAGGTGCTGGAAGCGTGCATCGTGTATATCTCTCTCCGTAGAGGAAAGCGGTTGTACATGGTGTCCACCTTATTTATCTCAGAGCTCGAGACACTTTCTCGATTTCTGAGGCTGGAATTGGAAGACAACTATTTTGTTATCGGCGGAGATTTCAACGCCAAACATAGTGATACACCAAATACTAGAGGAACCTACTATTCAATTGGTGGGGTCAGCACAGTATAATGTATCGACTCGGGCTTAAAGCGACGGATAGTCCGTCTTTTCCCAGACACGGGTCCTATTTGGATCTCCTGCTGTTCAACTCACGAATACAACTGACGAGCACTAACCAACAAACTACAAACTGTGTACGCACTTTCGTGTATGACAGTGACCATTGCGGTCTCAGCACCAAAATAACTGTTCCCAACGAAATTGCGGAATTGGATGAGTCTGTCCAAAGGCATTCCTACAGTTATAGTAGGGTGCGTTGGACACACTTCACCAGAACACTGACTAGAGCACTCTCCTCGAATTCGCTCTACCCACCGTCCAACATAAATCTGTCAAACGAGGAGATTGACAGGTTTCTAAGACTAATGGACCAACACACTGACGAAGAAAACTTATTCCGCAACGCAACTATTGACGCACTGCACCGACATAAAAGTAGGCTGCTGTCAAGACTAAAAATCTTGTACAGACAGTTTACTGATAGACATAACCCGGAGATCATGACACTGAAGTCGTCGATTAAAAACCTCCAAACATTAATAAAGGAAAATTACAGGAATTCTGTAAGTTTGTATTGGAACAATAAAATTCGGTCTGTAAACACCAGCAACCCGAATATGTTCCCGCAAATAAATAAAATATTTCGGAGAAATAATCAGAACGACTTTCCATGTCTTAAAATCGCCCGAACGCGAACAATGAACAAATACTTGTAGCAGCTGGCGTAGATCCAAATGAGGCTGTTGATGATGACAACTTCTTTGTGATCGAGGATCCGCAGAAGCAGGTAGAAGCTATAGGAGCGACTTTCCAGGAAATATATAAGGCGAATGACATCATTGGCCGAACCACGACCTGGTGAATCGAGTCCTTCTGCACAATTTCTACCTTCGAAATGAAATTTCGCGATTCGAGAGCTCGGTGGTGCCTGCCTGATTGACTTGGAGAAAACTTTCGATACCGTATGGTTAGAAGGACTCTTTTTCAAGTTGGACAGGTTGGGCATTAGTAAACCACTGCTGTATATTCTTTTTGATATGCTCTCCAGTAGACAGTTCAACGTGAAGAATATCTACTCGTATGTGACTTAAATTAATTTCGCCGATCCTATTCAACATTTACACGAGTGATCTGATAGGTTTACTTCAACATGCCATAGCGTACGCAGACGACATAATCGCGTACAGATCAGGTCCAAAGATTGAGGTCATTAATATACTTTTGCAGCGCGACTTCGACAAAATTAAGCGATATTGCGATGATTGGAAGTTGAAAATCAACTTTCAGAAGTCGGAAACCATTCAGTTTAGAACGCCTTTGTCTGGGGCTTCTAGGGATACCAGAAAGAATTAGCGAAAGTTCTCGATAGTGGGGCAGCACGGGCAGTCACTTGCTGGTCGAAATGTAGTCAGATACCTTGGCATCCGGCTAGACTAATTTCTGTATTTTAACAAACATATACATAGATGTTGCTCTGGCCAGAGCCAAAGGTGGTTTTGCCCTTACAAATAGACTGTTTTATAACAGCCAACTCGATGCGAGGGTCAAGGTGATCTGCTACATGGCCCTTATCAGGCCTATGCTTGTATTTGGATGTCCCGTCTGGTTCAACGTGAGAGTAAGTTTATTGGAAAAGATTCGGGTATATGAGAGGGCTTGTCTTAGGACTTGTCTTCGCTTATAAAGATCACCAGAATCTGAGTACATAAAATTCTATCCTAATGAGGTCTTGTACAATAGGGCGAACCTAATAAGAGTGGACAATTTCGTCATTAAGTTAACTCGAAGGCACGTTGCAAGAGCAATGACCTCGTCGAACAACCTGATATCCGGGGCTTTCTACCCCAATTATATGTATCACGAGAGAGTTCGCTTTGACGGCTTTATTCCTCCAGAAGCGTTCCTCTATCTAGATAGCAAAGGTCTGATCTGCTAATCTTCCACGTCGCTCGAACAGCTGCGGACAGGCAACACAACTACCACAGAGACGTCGCACATGGCAGTGCAGAGCGTCTCCGGTTCAGTAAGGCGGTAGGGAGTCGCGAAATGAGGGATGTTGCTCGACAGCATCAACAATTTTTTTTAGCCATGGCCGGCTTACATAGTTTTAGGTAGATTTAGGTTAGATTATAGGAAAAAAATATATAAAAACAAAATAAAATAAATGAGAAAAATTAAAAAAATTATATATATAAAAAAAAATTATACTCGTATATCTATTAAGTAGATTAAGATTTATTTTTAGGTATTATGTAGGCTTTTAGTTTTAAGTTTTATAATAAAATTAATAAGAGTCCATGTACGAAGTTTTTAAAAATGTTTTCTTAGATTAAGCTGTAGTTAAGTCACTGTAGAATAAGAATAAACCCCATCATAAAAGTCGAAAAACATTATTTGTAAGTATTATGTTTAACTTAGAGTGCCCGCATGGCGCCAGTAAGTTAGTTTAAGATATTCTTAAGTTATTTAATCTAATTTTTAAGCGTTTTTTTGTCTAGCAAATAAGAGTAATTTAAGTGATAAAAATAAAAATGCATACAAGCTGAAAAACAAATGACTCGAAGATAAATGCCTTCGAAAGCAAATTAAATTTGGCAATTACAAAGCTCTTTAGAGAATAGTCTTGAAATTACTGGTTTGACCGTGGTGGAGAGCACAAATTATCTGAGGTAAGCCAAGATGACATCGACAAGTGTCGGCGCTTTGTAAAAACATTTCAGCGGTCAAGTTATGTAAAGCTTAGAAGTACATGTCTAAAAATAGAAACACAACCACGGCAAATACGTTAAATCTCTACCATGTAAATTAACGTGTTATATATATAAAAGGAACTCCTCCAAGCATCAGAAATTGTTAGAGGAAACCGTCCCGGTTCAGAAGAGGCCCAAAATCAATAGCACCAAAACCTCTGGGCCTTCCAACAGTACATTTCTGGGGTCTTTTAGCGAAGTCCTAAAATATGCAATAATGATTGCGGTAATCGACAAAAGCGACACCGATGGATCGATATCACCTGAACGATGTCAGTTCGTCAAGCTAAAGCTTTCAGGCAACTTCACAGCCATCATGTGGGAATCACCTCCCATCACAAGTGACACGGGCTGGCCCTTATAAAGCCCACGCTAAACTTATCGTTGTGCCGATTGAAGATCTTTCGCTTTTTTACACCAAAGCCATAGGTGGATTTGGAGAGATTTAGCGAGGTGCAAAGCTCGAGGTCGTGGCTAAGGAGGATATCCTTAGCAGACCTAGAACCGCGAATTGGATCCCAGCCGAACCCTCCTCCGCAGAAAGCATTCTGGAGGTCATTAGACCGCCGGTAAACTGGAAGAACTAAGAGGACCTTATATATGCCCGTTAATTGTGATCAATAAGGAATCCCTTAACCCTATAACGCAGAGTAAAGACATGACCCGGTTCGGCTAAGGATTTATTAAAAGGATGAGCTGGGTGCTGATAAGCAGCCTCCTCCTCTTTTAACTGAAATTGATCTTGGAGCGTCAATATGTTTTCCTGAAGTGTCTGAAGGTCTCCTCCGTTGATGCTCTGTCGGAAATGGAAACCGATTTTTAATTCATCAAAAGAGATCCTTTACGATCAGAGGTGGAAGATGAGGTTTTGGGCACATGTTCAGAATCCAACACCACCGTTGTGGAGGCTACGCTGCTAAATTGTAGCAATGATTCAGTTTCTCCAGATTAATCTCTATCTCTCATGGATCGTAGAAGGCGTGGTTCGTGGACTTGGGACACCTATTTACGCTCCGCTCTATACAAGAGACAAAGGTGAGATTAGAACTTATATATTCGTGAAACATAGCCTTAATGTATTTTTACTTCCTAACCTCAACGACCCCGACATAACCGTTGCCAGACTGGAGACTGCTAAAGGCTCCTACTGGCTGGCATCGGCATATCTTGTCCCTCTCCCTAGCGACAACCTATACTGGAAGCTGGAGTACTAAAACCAAGCCTCATCATCGAGTGCGATGCTAACGCTCGTCATACGGTTTGGGGCTGTACCCACATCAAAGATGGAAGTGAGTCCCTTTTTGTTTCCAGGAATATCACTCAAATGCTAACAAACCGGATGGTATCGTCTGAACACTCATTTTCTGACCGCATATACATCCAATTCAGCCTGAGTGATGCTCCTCCCTGCCAACCAGCATTCCGGAATTATCGGAAAATTTATTGGTCAAAATACAGAGGAATACTGTCAGAAACTCTACCCTATGAACTATCACGTAACACCAACGAACTTGACATTAAATCCAAACAGGCTCTCAATCATGCAATGACGGCTTCCTGCTTTGTTATTCAAACTAGAGGCAAGAAAAACGCCCACGGACATCAGCACTGGGACCGCTCAGACACGTTTGCAGCAAAAAGCACAAGAAAGGTGACAAATAGAGACTCGTGAAAGGAATCCCTCAAAATATTCAAAAAAGAACTGAAGAAGACAAAGCGACAAAATAACCGATGGCTCCTAGCCAACCTCAAGTGATGAATCACTCAACCTGATACTGCACACCCACTTTCCAGGCTCCACTTAGGAGCTTTCTTCTTTAAGCAATCTATACAATATTGACGAGGAAAGGCTTTTCTAATCTCTTTCTTTTTAACAAGACGGCTCTTGACGTTTCAGAATCAGTATTCAGTAGCCATATCCTTACTCAAGGCTCGTTTTATCAGTCCGGGATATTAAAATATTTTGAGTTTTTTGCTCGCTAGGCCATAGACCTAATCCAGAATTGGTTGGTCACTACCAGACCCATACCGCCATTATCCTGCGAGAGGTCCTTTAATTGTGTCAAAATTCTTAAGTTAAACAGCTATTCACATTAATATATTCAAATACAAACAGCTGAAGAACTAACTCACAACATTGAAACCACCTACACTAACAGAATGTTCAAATCATTACCAATTCATTGAAAACAGCTTCACCTCCTTTAGCTGAATTCTTCAGAAGCCATAAACACTCGAATATTTTTCAATCACAATTTATCCAACCAATATTCGCCTCGCTTAACATCGTTCTAGCCAAAACATCCCCCCACCCTTCGATGCCGAAGTCATCTCATTGGTGCTGACACCAATTTATTGCCTCTGACATGATAACTTCATCGCAAGGATTCACTTTCGCGATCTTTTTCGCTTTATCTTCGGAACGTTTTCTACAAGAAACACAAGACGACTGAAAGAAAAATAAAAATCTCCTCACTGATGGGCAAAAATACGAGTACGAGTACGAGTATTTCGCGCCATGGTGGGTGGTGTTGACTTCGATTGCTATTCTTTGCAAGAAGTTTTCCCAAAAACAGATGGAAACTTTACCGTGTCGTTTGAATCAGATTCTTTCCTCAGTCTGTTTCCTTTCTCGCTCTTCACTTGAATCGAAGAAAAAGTTTTTATCTGAGCCTTATATCTAGTTATGGCTATCAAATAAAAAAAAATAAATAAAAAAATAAAAAAAAAAACATTGAAAAAGAATACGAACAAGGATGAAGGCAGGAACTCAAACTCAAATATGCAAAATGGGCAAAGGCATCATTTGAAGTTGTTGTAGTGGTTGAATGGTTGTTTCATAGCTGCCACTCATCTCAATGGTCGGAAAAGTTTTCCTTGAGAACTTTTCAAGAGCGACTTGAAGACGCGCGATGCCAGTTCTTGGCAATTTCTTGCAATAAATTTTCATACAAATACTCCGTCCACTCTGTTGATCCCTTGTTGCCTGAAAATACTTTGGCAAACAAATTCGGGTGAAAATAATAAAACATGAAGTGTTGATATCGCTACTGCATTAGCATTTGCATTTGGTTAATTTCAATTACACAAGGGCTGCTTCTTTGGAGTTACTTTGAAACAGTTAGAAGCCACTTTAATCGGTATTCGGTCAAATGGAAAGGACTTTAATGGGTAATCAACGGCATAAGACTGTGGAATTAAGAACTTATTAATCGAGGGCTTATATGGTTCCCATATTTTTGTATTACCACCGCTACAAGGCCCACTTTAAAACAAAGGGAGCTGAGATCAGTACAGATTTTCAGAACTGGTCGGGGTCTTAAAGTATATATGGTGGCAATATTGATGGGTCAACGGTAGCTCTCATATCCCCGATGTGGGTAATTTTTACCCAATCATGTGAAAACCTTACGTTGCAGCTGTTGTCGATTTTGGAAATGGAATGTTTGATTATAGTGCACGCACAGCATAATAACCACCAGATGAAGCAAATATTGCCGCCATCGAAGGGGTAAAACAAACCTGTCGAGCCAACAAGACCCGAGCAGAAATTTATGTAGCAAGGATATTTAATAATAGAATCACACTTGATGCTGTTACAAAACAAATAATTCTGCAGACTGGATAACCCAAATTCTTCTGTTATGCAGATTTAACCATTCAACCTGTTCAATCTAAACCAAGTCTTCCGTCCAGCCGACCAAAATAAAGTGAAGATAGCAATATCTTAACTCAATTACTACAATGTTGGTCGGAGTAGCCGAACTGTGGCATGCAGGGAAAGATGACTTAAAGCCCAACTTACTTCCAAGATTTGGTCAGAGAAAACTATTGGTCAGATAGAACTCCAGTATCGTTTGATCGATCTACATGAATGGACACCGTCGAAACTGTACCCACTATGCACACACTGACCTGTTTACAATGCGTATAAGATTTTGTCCGCTATATTGTGTAAATCCTTAAACCGTTCTTCAATATGCGGTCTTAGCCCTGGTAAGTCTATAATTGGCATAATATACACTCCATGGCTGAACCCAGAGAAAACCCAACAAATTCAGATCGAAAATCGCTATATTTTTACTCATTTTAAGTCGCTTTATGACGCCATCTGTAGGGGAGAGCTATAGAGAACTGTGTCTTTTTTTTAACAACATCCCCTCCACACACGCCAGGTTGTCTATGAAGGTCGAGGCTTCCTGCTCTGCATAGCTCGAAACCAATTTTACTGGTGCCTCTCATGTCGAAAGGATGTATAGACAAAGTTCCTAATTAAATTCTGCGAAGCTCTCAAGACAATATCAGGGAAGCAAATTTGCAAAAGTCTGTGCAACTACTTTCATACATACGACGACAACAATTTCAAAACTATAACGCAGCAATCTGGCATTTGTGTGTTTACAATTAATGAAACAAAAGCGGCAAAGTAACATACATATGCTGGCCACAAGGAGGAACGTACAACATCGATGAATAGAACAGGACGTCATTATATAAAAACAACTACAGGAGTAACTTGAAGATAGTTAGGATTTGTCTTGCTCTACCATGATAATGGCACCTCATCAGAGACCAAACGAAGGTTAATGCCAGTTACAGTCTTTCTTTTTTCGGCCTAATACGTAAGTAGTCTCTACATAAAAGCTATCTATGTTGTAGAGCATGGGTGTTAGCAAGTATGGGAAGTAAATATATCTATAGTCGCTTTGATCGTAAGATTCCTGGAATGAATTTTTCTCTTATATGTATTGACAAGCTTTGCGGAATGGGATATAACGGCGAACTCCACAAGCTCTACAGCCACATCAATTTGTTTGGGAATTGGTGATAAAACTACGCATCAGTGGCTTGAGATGACTAAGGCATATAAAACGTATGGATAACAACACTCCGATCCGAAGAGTGCATGTTTCCAAACTGAAGTGACAACGCAGCAAAGAAAAATGTTTTCTTTAGCGCTCCGCTGCAGTGAAAAAGGTAGAGAGATTGATAATTTACACAAAAAACCTGAATTCGTTTGATAATGAAAGCCCCTTCCCTCTTCATACAACAATTGAGACGCTAAAGCACAGACCAGGTGCCGGCTCGAATGGACTAAACTGACCTGATGGCACACAACAAATTACAATCCTAATACTCGCGGCTGTGGTAAATGCTTAAATCTAATCTAGGATACCGTGTGAAAGCCTATAACCTCGATATAAAGCGTCGACCTGGTAATGTTCAGTATTATAACTACGACCTGTGTAACTATGATTACGAGGAATGATCGTGAGTTAAAATGGTTAATGTGGGCCTCACGCGATTGACCCTCCATTTCACTACTCACACTCAGAAAAGCAATTCAATATGCAACGAATTAAAAAGGAAAATGGCATTTCGCATACGTCAACCAAATTGATCATATTGCAAGAACTCCTCCAGTGTTCTGGGTGTCCGAACGTTCCGAGCTAATATCGAGTCGGACCATTACCTTGTTGTATCCAAAATACAAATGCGGATATCCGCAAAAGCCCAAAGCCACCAAACCATTATGAGTAAGTTCAACGTTGAACGGCCACAATCGGAGGAGACCGCCATGTCATTTTCTCATCGTGTTTCACTTAACCTCTTGAGGAGTCCGATGTCGCTAGCATCGAAAGTAGAAAACCAGTGACAAAACTGCCAAAAAGCAATCAGAGAAGCAGCCTCCGGTGTACTGAGTTTCAACTCGCTCCAACAAAGTAACCCCTGATTCGATGACGAATGCAAACCTGGAAAAACAACGGACAAACAGAGTAGCTCTGCAAAAAAGAACGTGAGCGACTCGCGAGCTCTACTATCAGAAAAGAAAGGAAAAACAAAGCCTCCTCATAGAGAAGTGCTACCACAAGAATGAAGTTTGAAAAATTTACCAAAAAATAAAACGAAAGTGTCAAAGCTGTAAAGAAGGAACAGAAATTTTCAAGGATATAGAGAGAGGCCTCATAATAGAATACAGCTAGTACTGAGGTTGTGAAGATATTATTTCTGCAGACCGTTAAACGTTAATGGCGAACAACATTCCACAGTCAGGAACAATGAACAGTTGAACATTTCTGTCCTCCCGACCAATATGAAGTTAGGACATCCATTTACAAGCTTAAGCCCAATAAAACTGCTAAGTCAGACGGCTTAAACGCGTAGCTATTTCAAGAAGCAGGTGGTGATTGGACATGGAGCAACTCAACTCAACCCATCCAAACCCCAACCTCAACCACGAAAAGATGCGGGTCTTCAAATGGACGGATCAACCAACCAATAAAAACAAAGAAAAAAAAAACGAAACAACGGCTCATCTAAAGCTAATTGTAAATCGCCCAGATCCATTCCAAATTCACATACTAAGCCTGGCCTCAACTGGAGCCTTAACACCAAAATATTTCCCAATTTTTCCCCTCCTGTTTATATACCTAAGCAACCCCCTTCACGTACCTATCACCACAAAAGCACCAAGTGCCTCTTTTCCAGCCAATCCCCAACGCGTTTCTTTTATTTTAACCCCTGCCCCTAGTACTGTCACTGCTCAACCACCCACTCTCCCTCCCATGAATACTAACAACTACAACAGGAGCCAAATATCCAAACTTTATCAGCTCGTATATTTTAAATCCCGCTTCTAGCTCGCCTTCTCCCACGGTTTCACGAGCCCCTGCTCCTATTTTTGATCCCCGTTCGCCACCTAATTTTAAATTGACCCAAAAGAATATAGACACCACGAAATGCCGTTACGCGCTCTCTAGATTAAGCGATAAAAAGATATACGTCTCTTTCTCGCATATCTTTACGATAAATCAGACTCTGTCTGCTTTGATGGAAAAACCAAAACAAGTGTCATGGTCTCCATCCAACAGGAAGGTCTTTCTACGGATATAACAAGTCTCAAGAAACTTTACAACAGGTACCACAAAATCTTCGACACACCTCCTCAAAAGTTGCTGATGACCTCGCTGCTTTCCGCACCCACATATGTACACTCTAAAAGAATTTCTCACCTTCAGCGCAGCCGAGCTGACCATGATAAATTTGTTCGTTCCTAACTTGCCTTCTTTGCCTGCATCTCATCTACACTCCCCTACTCCTCCATGCAACAAAATAACTCTTGCATTTTACAACCAAAACGTAATAGGCTTGCGCTCTAAAACTCGTGCTGTCTTATTCTAAATCACATGGCCTCTCTTTTGACGTCTATGCTCTTACAGAAACCAATCTGATCCCCGACATAAAGAGCCAGAAGCTATTCCCATCTTCGTATAATGTTTTCCGAGATCACGATAACTCTCTCCCTGTGTTAAATGATCCTGCCATACATAAAGTTGATTCTCTGTGTAGGGACACCTCTAATATTCACAATAGCCGCAACTCTTCTCTGATCGCTATCTCTTCTTCTGTTAAACTTGACTTTGTTTCAAATAAAATAACACTTTCCAATAGGTGGAGGCGACTAGACCTTATCTTCACTAGCGATCCTATTAAATCCACAGCAGCGTTCTGTCCCTTTACCCTATCAACTTTCGGCAACGGGGGTGAACCCCATCTTCTTCTCTCATTTTTCCATAACTCTCCATGCCAGCCCACTTCTTCAACTACCATCTCTTCTAACAACTTCCATAAAGCTTATTTTCGCAAAATCAATATCTATCTTAGCAAATCTTCTTTTGATTTTACCAACCAATCTTTAAGTAACTTAGTTTCTAAGTTAGTTTAAGCTTGCATTAAGCGAAATAAATGTGGGCGTCAGCCCCACCAAATTAATTAAATTAGCTCAGCTCCAAAATCTGGGTCCACGAAAGTAGGCCGACGAAAGGAACTACGTCAACTACAGATGAATAAGTTTCCTCAATTTCGCATATAAAATCCCCTCTACCGTATGTGAACGTCTATAACCCTTCGTCAACAGTCTAACAAGCACATTTCAGTAAGGTTTTAGGTCAAGAAAGTCAACCATATATCAAAGTTTCACATGACCGCATTTACAGAGCCGAACTATAGAGAGCCATGTCTAGTTTTTGCATATCCGCCCAGCTAATTCGACTATGCAGGATGACGATGGAGAATGAACGCTGCTCCGTTAAGGTCGACAATGATAAAACCGAGAGCCTCAATATCAGAAAAGGACATAAACAAGGTGACGAGTTGTCATGTGAATTTAATAACATAGTTCTTCAGACAATTGAGCGAAACTCACAAGTCAACACCAGAGGTTCAGTTACTTACTGTTTAATTACTCGTATATGCAGACGACATTGGAATACCCAATGGGAAGAACACAGCGTGCTGTCAATGGAGCATTTGCCACTGTTGAAGGAGAATCGACAAAATGGGTTTAGTGGCCAACGAAGGAAAAACAAAGTACCTCAAGGGACTTTATTTACCTCGACTCCGCTATCAACCCCGACAACGACACCAGTGCGGAAATTATGAGAAGAATCAGTCTTCGAAAGGCATTATTCAAGACACCGATTATTCCAGTCCTCTTTAGCGAAGCAGAAGCTTGGACAGTGATGAAAGTGGATGAAAATGCTCTCGCAGATTTCGAGAAAAAAGTTCCTCGGGTAATTTTCAGCCCCGTCAGCGATCGCGACCCCGTCAGAAAAGCTCCGATAGACCGGCGTAAATGGTTAAGTAACCCCGAGCCCGCTAGACATGATCGATGATTGGTGCACTAGAAATGGGCTTTCAGTAAATCCCTAACTGCTGAATTGTTTTCATTAAACCCAATCGCCTGAAATTTCTCGATCAACTGGACCACTGTACGACAAGAAGGTGCATTATGGTGACCGAAAAATCCACGACATTTTCGAACTGTCCGTTAATTAAAACAAAGTGATTCATCAGAGACAGGACCGCTGATCTCAAATCCTGAATAATATTTAGCTGAAGCTGACAATTCCATATTACCAGTATCAGCAAGTAAATATTGCTTCAAGTTGCCATCAATCGAAACATGTTTTGAATGCTGGATGTCTTAATGCGATAGGGCTTTGTCGGATTTGAGGAGCAATTGGGTCATTACATCTTTGTGAGGGCTAGGCGATTTTTTCGGGACTCCTTATTTCTAGTGGCCAAAGCTTCTTCTGAACGCAGACCAATAGGCAAATCGAACGATGAAATTATGTCTGGGTCTTGTATTAACAATTTGTGGACACACTTGGCATGTAGTACCAATTGTAAAGTCTAATATTCGGATCTTTCGTTTCGCTTAACAATGAAGAAAATATCAATATTTTCCGAATATTTCACAGTGCAGTATCGTCTGCATTTCCTTTTCGCATATTTGAGTACTAAAGGAAAGTGTCGTTGATAAACTTATTAAATAACTTCGTCGTCGGTTTATACAATCTGAAATAGTTTTGCAAATATCTTTCGTGTGCTTTTAATGAGTGCTTAATATTATGGAAGCAAGCAAAAGACTCAGATTAAGGCGAGGCGTCGTGAAAGGGCATCTCACCCGCATATCGGCTTTCAAATGACAAGATCGCTTCATTAAACGTATTCGAATTGGAGACCAAATTGAGTGTTCTTGAAAATCATTTTGCGAATTTCAATACTATCCAATCGCAGTTGGAGGAAGTGGACGAAAACGAAGGATTAGAGAGTGATTCATTTGAAGACTCATACTGCTAGCTAAAGGCCAAATTGCTTGCTTCTATCATCACATTGACACGTAGACAATCCGTTCTAGTTGACAATTCCACGTTCTTGGGAGCAACAGGTGGTTCACATGATCTTCCAAAACACAAGCTAAAAACGTTATCTGGTGATCGTGCTGAGTGGTTGGAGTGGTGGGACATGTTTAATATGATGGTACACGAAACGGTAGCAGATGCTCGTGATAAATTTCATCGGCTTAGAAGCATGTTGGAAGGTAACGCTTACGAAGCGTTTAGGTCATTGGAGGACACTGCGGAAATTTACCCTAAAGCACTAGACATTCTCAAAGGCCAATACGACAATAAAAGGTATTTGTATCGCATTCATTTACTATAAGGAAGATAACTGATTTACAAACCTTTTCTTTTGCTTCTGTTGAAAATCTTATTCGAGTGAACACATTATTAACTCAAACATGAGAGCACTGCTGTCACTATCGTCGAAAGAGCAAGTTGCAGATGGTCTTTTGTTGGCACTAGTGTCCACCAAGCTTGATACTTCTACTTTGGCATTATGGACAATGGCAAATGACCCTGGACAATTCCAGAGATACGACATATCTACCAACCTGTGAGGATGCAGGACTTTAGAGCTTATAGAGTTCACCAATAAGCAACAATAAAGTAGCAACCAACAACATTCTCAGGGATCTCATCATTCGCAGCGAAGACTTAAAGCATTCTCTGTGACTCAAACAGCCAAATGCCCATTTTGTTCGAATCAATGTCAAGCCCCTTTCAAGTGCTCACAGTTCCTGGTCAAGTCACCCAGTGAACGATTTATGCTGGTCAAATCGCTCAATTTGTGCATAAATTGTCTGAAGTTTGGACACACTTGTCGTGATTGCAGCTCTAGCAAGTGCCGAACTTGTCACCGAAACCATCATACGCTTCTGCATAAAGACAACTCAACTTCTGAAGGCGGAACGTATTCAGGTAATGGAGCTGAACCATCATCAAATTCATTTGTCTCAGCCGAAAATGCATCGCAGTCGTCTTCTTATCAAGTAGCCAAGCAACCAATAAACGGATCAGAAAAGGATGTATCTATAGGTCAGGTAATTTTGTCAACTGCTTTAATTGAAGTTAAGTTTGTCGCAACTACTACGGCTTTTTTTTTTTTTTTTTTTTTTTTTATAATGAGCGCGCGCTCAAGGGGTTTGAGTACCCTTAAGGTGATTGTACACAGCGCGGGCAAAGGAAATTTAGGGAGGAAGAAAAGAGAGGTACCGATGTACATTGTTTTTAAATGTTTGCATGTTATAACGACCAGGAAATACAGAGATCGGCAGGGCATTCCATAAGCGAGTTGTACGGCTTAGGAACGAATCACGATATTTTAGAGTACGTCCGAAAATGGGCTTGAGGGTATACTGATGAGCATTCATAGCGAGACGGGTGTTACGGTTGAAAGTTTGAATGGGCGGAATGCTACTGGCGATTTCAGTGGAGCACTGGTGGTGGAAGTAGCGATAAAACAAAGTGAGACACGAGACATTTCGTCGGTGTTCGAGGGTGTCCATTGATTGACTGATATTAGTATCGTCAATAAGTTTTATCGCACGGTTTTGAATCCTATCTAGCAGGTGCAGAGATGTTTTAGGAGCACCTGACCAGATGTGGGAGTTGTACTCCAATTTTGGGCGGATGAATGCCTTATATATTGAGGCCAGATCAGAGGGGGTAAAATATTTCTTACATCGCTTGAGGAAACCTAGACATTTCGCAGCATTTTTGGCGACATCAAATATGTGGTCATTCCAACGTAAGTTGTCATTGACACACATACCGAGAATGGAAAGTTTTTCGGTTTCGACGATGCAAGTGCCATTCATAGATAATGGCTGGGTGTTTAAATTTCGCTTTAAAGACAGCAGACAGCATTGTGTTTTGGAAGCATTAAATTCCACTCTATTGATAGTTCCCCAATTGGTTATGCTGTTGATATCGGAATTTAATGAGCTTAGCATACGCTGCCGTTCTCGTACTACAGCCGAAGAGCAGGGCCGTGAGTCCGGGAACGAATATGAAAAGCAGAGAGTACTGTCATCAGCAAAGGAATATATTGGATTAGAAGTAGTAGACAAGAGATCGTTAATGAAAATTAAAAAGAGTGTCGGTGACAGAACAGAGCCCTGGGGCACACCAGCATTTATTTTGTGAATATCAGACTTGAAACCGTCCAAGACAACTTGAATTGAACGTTCCGAAAGGTAATTTCTAATCCATTGAAGAAGAGAGTCGTCGATCCCAAATGCACGCATTTTCGACAAAAGAGCCTGATGCCAAACTCTGTCAAATGCCTTAGAAATATCAAGTGCAACGATCTTGCTTTCGCCAGATTGATGTACGCTTTGGTTCCACTTTTCGGTGAGACATGCCATCAAATCACCAGTGGACCTGTTGCTACGAAAACCGTACTGTCGGTCATTGAGAAGTTTTCGTGTTTCGAGATATTTCATGAGCTGACGATTTATCAGTGTTTCCATGACCTTGGAAAGAAGGGACGTAAGTGCAATGGGTCTGTAGGAGGAGAGAGAAGATGATTCGCCTTTTTTAGGGACGGGCTGGACAAATGCTGTTTTCCATCTGCTCGGGAAGAGTCCTAAAGTGTAGGATTGATGAAAAAGCTTACGCAGTGGTTTTGCCAGCGAGGAAGAACACCTCTTCAGAAGAAGGGGAGATATACCATCTGGACCAGCGGATTTATGTATGTTGAGATCTTTAAGTACTCTTGCTACCACACGAGTGCGAAAGTAGATTCGTCCCATTGAAGATTCGACGCACTCAAGTGTAGGCGGAGACAAAGCACAATCTGGGAGTGTTGAGCTGGCCGCAAAGTGTGCAGCAAGCAGATTGGCCTTATCCAAAGAGCTTACAGCTGGAATATCATTGTAAATGAGCGTTGGGATGGAGGATGAGGCGGAATTTCTAATGTTTTTGAAGAACGACCAAAAATTTTTACTGCCTTTGGGACATTGCAGTATTTTTTGCCTCAGTTTTTGGTCGTATAGGAATTTCACACGCTTAAGAAAGGCGTTGCAGTCATTTCTGGCTCGTTTGAACTTTTTTCGGTTTTCCTCTGTCGGGTTGGTCTTGTAGGACCGAAAAAACATTTCTCTAACCCTGACGGCCTCTTTACAGCTCGAGTCGTACCATGCCTTTTCTTTTGGTTTGATACTCTTCATCCGATGAGGAATAAAGGATCTCATTCCAAAGAGAATGGTGTCTGTAATCATATCAGCAGCGGCATCCACGTCGTTATCGAGGAAGCATAACGACCAGTTAAAATTCCTAAAGAAGCTGTTAAGACCGCTCCAGTTGGCTTTCTCGTATTGCCATACGGTTCTTTTAGGAATTTTTTCTCTAACTGTGTGGTCGGTGTACGAGAAATTAGTTGATATGACACAATGGTCCGACGAGCCTAGAGGGGAGAGCACATCAATGGTGTACTTATCAGGGTGAGAAGTTAAAAACAAGTCCAGGGTGTTGGCGGTATGACTATCAACGTCTGGTATTCGCGTGGGCTCATTTACAAGCTGCGTTAGGTTGTTTTCCGCAGCGAAGATCTCAACACACCGTCCTTCGGGTGTTGTCTGTCCAGAATGTCGAAGCCACCCAGAATTGTGTATATTGAAGTCGCCCGTAATAACGATTTCAGTATGAGGATACAGGGATACAATTCTTTGAATGGAGTCAGACAGCGCATCAAACTCGTTAAAGGTTGAATTGCTGTCCAGTTTGGTGCTTCTATAAATAAAGCAGTAGTGTATAATTTGCTTACTGAGATGGAATTTTAACCACATGAAGTTGAATTCCGGATTGGAACATGGATCACATTGTGGTGGAGTTTGGTAAGCTACATCACTACGCACATAAATGGCGAGACCGCGGTGAGAGAAGAATAATGGCACTAATTCGTAGCCAGGTAGCTTCAGATCAGAATGATCTGAGAGGTGTGGGCGGGGATCTACCTGTGTTTCACTAAGTGCCAAAATAGCTGGTCTGTACTTACAGACGTGGACGTACGCAGAAAAGTGATTACTTTTTAGCCCGCGTATATTGGCTACGTCTACCCTGAATTCCCTAGTCATAATCACAGACAAACACAGAAAACACAAACACCGACGATACTAAGCAAAGCTGTGAAGTGGAAATTCTGACGTTGGCTTACCGAATCAAATTGTTGTAGGTGTTATGCCCTTACAACAATATGAAACAGTGCACCAACAAAATTTTCACTCACAACCCCGCTATCCATCAGTTGTTACATACACTCAGCCACTGCCCGTACCGTATGGTAAATACAGTAACGGCAGTGACTGAGTGCAAGCAACAGTACTTCGACTCGGAGCGGGTGAGGTGGGATACCCGCACTGTGTAATATTCACTGTCACTGCACTGCACTTCTTTTTGTTTTTTATATATTATTTATATTTTTTTTATTTTTTCGCACGTGCTTTTTTTTTTTTTTTTTTTTTTTTGCTGCACAGCACACAACAATATTGCGATATTGCGAGTGCACTGGTGGAGCTGTGCACTCGACGGTGGTCGATACGGCTAAAGCGTATTCCATCCAACACCTCCATAGTTGGCATCGGAGCCTCGAACACAAATTCAAGCTATAAAACACAAATAATTCTAAAATCAAGGGTAAATGGTTTCACTGCATCATCGGAAGCACATATATTGCCTAGCATCACTGGTAGCATACCATTATTTAAATGTGCCTAACAACTTAACATTAGCGGATCCATCGTTTAACCAACCGCAACGAATCGAAATATTGATTGGCGCCGGTATCTTTTACAGTCTTCTTTCAATGGGTCAAATACGACTCAAACAATCATCAGAAATTCTTCAAACGACCCTGTTGGGATGGGTAGTATCAGGTGAGACAAAATCCGAAGCTAATGCTTCTTGTTTAACAGCTTTGGAAAAGTCACGATGCAAAGAAGACGCTAATCTAAACCAACTGGTATCGAGGTTCTGGGAATTGGAAACTTGTACCCAGCAACGACTTCCGATGTCTTTGGAGGAAGAAGAGTGTGCGAGGCAGTTTGCCCAATGGAAGGTTTGTTGTACGCCTACCTTTTCGAAAGGACCCTGCAGATATCGGTGAGTCTTATGATATAGCATATATAAGATACTTATGTTTAGAAAGAAAGCATTTGAAAGATTCTAAATTGAGAGAACAATATACCAGATTTATCACCAAGTATCGCGACTTGGAACATTTAGAGGAAATTTCCATGAACTTTCCTAACTTTTTTCTTCCTCATCACCCAGTGATGAAATCGGAAAGTACCACTACTAAACTGCGGATAGTCTTTGATGGTTCTTGCAAGTGCAGCCACAAGACCTCACTTAATGACTTTTTAGTGGTTGGACCAAAGACCCAGGATGACATTTTCTATATTCTGCTGCGTTTTCGACTTCATTTGTACGCAATTACGGCGGACATTGCAGGACAGGGATATGCAATGCATTCTTTGGGGCGACAAACCCGATCAGGCAGTACAAATTTATCGCCTTAGAACAGTGACATACGGCACGTCCTCAGCATCATTTTTGGCGATAAGGAGCATGAGGCAATTGGCAGTCAACGAGGCGCACAAGTATCCCACCGGATCCTATCATGTCCTTCATAGTTTCTATGTTGACAACCTGATGACGGGAGCCAATACGATACAGGAACTTACTAACATAAAGGAAGAGGTTAGCAAACTTATCTTAGAGGGACATTTTCCACTAAGGAAATGGTGTTCAAATGCAGATGAGGTTTTGGCTGACCTGGATGCGTGTGAGCTAGAATCTCTGCTTAGAGTCAACTATGGGGATGTTATTCGACTACTTGGTTTATTGTGGAATTCATTTTCAGATACGTTCTCGTTTAGCGGCTTTGATAAAAGTATGAAGCACAAGTTCATTACTAAACGCATTGTACTCTCACAGATCGCTAGTTTGTATGATCCACTTGGATTTATTAGTCCAGTCATCGTTAGCGGAAAACTATTTCTTCGTTATTTGTGGACAAAAGGAGTAAACTGGGATGAAAGTCTGCCTCAAGAATTGGATTGGCGATGGAAAGAATTTCTTTATCAGTTGCAATATCTTCAGACACTTAAGATACACAGGCTGAGAGTGATGCCTGAATTCAAAATACAATTGCACGGTTTTTCAGACGCCAGTATGGTATGGTGCTTGCATATATTATCGATACGAGTGTTCCAGTGGTTATGTTCAAACATATTTCGTCTGCATTAAGTCACGCATTACACCAATTCTATGTGAATCGTTGGTTCGACTAGAGCTTTGTGGAGCTTTACTTCTAGTAGAGCTAGTTCAACGCGTCAAATCTGCTGTAAATATCAACTTTGACTCAACACATCTCCGGCCGATTCTACTATTGTGCTATCGTGGATAACGTCAGTCGCTAATCAGTGGAGTAATTTTGTGTCAAACCGAATATCAAAAATTAAAAAATTGTCGTCGAAGGAGTCATAGCATCATGTTCTCCCTCAAGAAAATCCGGCCGACATCATCTCACGTGGATCTTTGCCCAAAGAATTCCTTAAAAATCAACGCTGGTTTGCAGGCCCGCCTTTTTTAAGACTGGAGCCTTCGCGATGGCCAAGGCTTCATCTAACTTCTACAGTAGAGTGTTCCGAAAAGGAAAGGCTGGCATTTTCGTTCATATCCAAAAAGGAGATGGACATATGCGATTTAACCACCACATGCAAATTCTCAAATTCATTTTATCGTTTAAACATAGTTTTTTGCTATATTCGCAGATGGCTGCGGAAAAAGGAGGATCGGATTGGACGAATTACAACTGCAGAAATCAACGCCTCGGTGACATCAATAGTGAGGAATATTCAAGCAGTTCACTTTCAAGTAGAGATAGATACACTCGCCAGTGGAAAATGCCTTGACAGCTCTTTCATTCGTCTAAGCGTATTTTTGGACGTATTTGGCGGACGTCTTCGCAACTCAACCCTGCCGTATGATTCAAGATACCAAATGCTGTTGCCTTCATCACATCCAGTGGTGAATTCTATGATCATGTACTATCTTCTAATGTATCTTCATGCTGCCAATCAAACTGTCTTGAACATCTTAAGGAGACGATTCTGGATTGTTAATGGTCCCCGCACTGACAGTTCAACTCTTAGAAAATGTTTAATATAGATGACGACTCTGTTATGTCAGGTGGACGCAGTGATGAATTCGCGACCAATATCTCCGATGTCAAATGACCCGAACGATGAGGAGGCGTTGACACCAGCTCATTTTTTGGTAGGCGGGCCTCTTACTGACTTGCCGCAGCCATTGCTAAGTTCGAAGATAAACCGTATCACCCATTACCACCGAATCTAATATTTGCGCGACACATTCTGGAAGCGGTGGCGCCAAGACTATTTGCACCTGCTTCAATCACGAAACAAATGGACTACTGACTCTCCAAACATAAAGATTGGTGGCTTACTACTTATTCATGATGACAACTTACCTCCGTTGAAGCCGAAAATGGGACGGATACAAGAAGCCTATCATGGTAGAGATGGCAATTAGTGGAAGCATAATAAGATGCCCTATTAGCAAAGTAGCAGTGCTTCCGATTAATGATGAGCTCAATGCGAGTTGTTAAAAACCTAATGGTTTTCAAGGAGGCCGGCATGTTCGGATCTTATTCCTCAGTTTTAAATAACCTATTCACTAAAATATGTAATACACGACAGTAGATGGGGAGCTTTAAGCATAAAATTTGCATATCGTACATATGCATGTATGTATCAGACAATTTAATCATGCCACTATCACCAGATATGCTACTACCGGTCGACTTATTTTACAATTTGGACACAACTGAAGACTAATTTTATTTAAATCATTTTCCCGCATTTACCACAATTGGTGACCCCGGAGTGATTCATTTAATTAAATCGGTGCGTGAATGTATAAAGTGATTTCCTAGAATCCGAATGGCGTTTTTTTTTTTGTGAAAAGCAAAACACTGCACAAACGGTACGGTTGCGTGCTCGTCAAAAATGCCAAAGGACGACGAATCCTGCAAAACTTCGGAGAAAGTTCGAGCTCTTTAAAACCTGAAGAGATGCATCGAAATTCTATTCAGTGGTCAGAGCAATACTCCAAAGTACTTGCTCAAATTTCCGACGCAGTGTTAGTGCCGCCGAACAACAACAAATACCGCAATTTGAAACAAGTTCTGATTGACCACTTTGGTGGCCAAATTAGTGAGCTGTTTAAGTCATCGAAACCTCAACAAAACCATCATCATCGTAATCGTAGTCATAGCCGCAATCGTTTTACAAGTTCTCATCGTTGTCACTCGGAGGAAAAGGATCCAGTTTGCTGGTACCACAAGCGATATGGAGCAAACGCAACGAAGTGTCGTGAGCCCCGCTCTAACAAAAAGTCAAAAAACTAAGCAATCAAGTGTTGGTTAGTGGGAGCACCTATGAACAACCCACTAACCAACACATTTGCATATTAGTTGTTGATGACAAATCGTTCAACCAGCGATTCCTCATCGATATTTGAGCCGACGTTTCCGCAATTCTACCAAGGTATAGCGATCATTTTTCGCCTTCCGATTCTCCGTCACTGTTCGCAGCTAATGGCAGTGAAATTCGAACATTCGGCACGAGACGATTGATAGTTCATCTAGGACTACGACGTGCTTTTTCCTGGAGTTTTATAGTGGCGGATGTGCAAAGGCCCATCATCGGTGCAGATTTCATCAAGAATTACGAACTCTTGATCGACCTGAAGCGCAACCAGCTAATTGACGGCCAAACGCACATCAAAACAACGACGAAGACATTACTTGTCAACTCGGTAAGCGTAACTACATTCGACTCTAAAAATCGGTTTGGTTCCATTCTAGCTGAATTCAAAGACCTTACGGGATTCAATGCAAGGCCTGTGATGAAACACGCCGCGACCACGATAACGCATCACATAGAGACGGGAGGTCATCCCGTGTGCGCTCGTACACGCAGGTGGAACGCTGAGAAGCTGAAGGCTGCCCAAGAAGAATTTCGATACCTCATGGAGAAGGGAATTTGTCGACCCTCCAAAATCAACTGGGCAAGTCCTTTGCACATGTTCTGCAAAGCGAACGGAGATTGCCGACCGTGTGGCGAATACCGTGCACTCAATGCAATGACGAAGCCGGATCGCTATCCAATTCCGTTGATTCAAGATTGTTCCTACATTCTGCATGGATGAACAATTTTTTCAACAATCGACTTGCAGCGAGCCTTCCACCAAATACCCATTGAGTCAGCTGATGTTCCGAAAACGGCCATTATCACTCCATTTGGCCTATTCGAGTTCGTTTATATGACATTCGGCTTCCGAAACGCTTGCGGAAACCTTCCAGAGTCATATGCATGAAGTGTTAAGGAGCCTAAGGATAGGAAATAGAAAGAATGATCCTGCGTCAATCGTCTGGACTCCGAAAACAGAACCGGCATTTCAACGATGCAAAGCAGGTTTGACGAACGCTACGCTTTTGACCCACCCGGTCGTCAACGCACTCCTGTTCCTCAGTACAGACGCCTCAGATATCGGACCTGCACCAAATAGTCGATGGAGTAGCAAAGCCGTTGGGGTTTTTCTCCAAAAAGTTGACCGAGACGCAGAAGAGGTACAATACATATGACAGCGAGCTCTTAGCTATTTTCATGGGCGTGAAGTACTTTCGCCATCTGGTCGAAGGGCGAGAGTTCAGCATACACACAGATCCCAAACAATATGACAGGTGAATTATTTTTCGCTAACCAGTTAACTAGAGGGGGATTAGTTTGGCGACGTACAAATCTATTATTAGCAGCAATGCTTTTGGCAACGCAGTCAACCTGACAACTGCCACCAGTGAAATTTCAGTTAGCTGTTCTCGGAATCTCCCTAGTCGAGTCAGGAAGATTCCAACGTTCGGTCGACTTTTTTTACCAGTAATACAAATTTTACAATTTGGACACAACGGAAGACTAATTTTATTTAAATCACTTTCACGCACACAACCGCCTTTTCTCTATTTGCTAACAATATACAAATTGAAAAACCCATAAAACAGTTGTTGGATTTGCACTTGATCTAGTCTAGTGCGTTTTACGTCTGTTACGCATAATCGATTTTTTTTTATTTTCATCCACTGGTCATAGCACTGTGTATCTCCGCAAAAATCTCACTGTCTCGCTAGTGCATTTCCACAATTTCTGTAGAAAATATCTCGTTTTATCGTAACCTTGTATTGATGCATTCAAAGCCGACTTGGCATACATTTGTTGTCGACACACAACCACATGTGCCTATCAACACAATTTGTATTTGAATTCAACACAGATAGCTGCATATGGTCACTTTGATAGTATTTTCACGATTTATTCTAGTGCCAATAAGTTGTGTTCTGCTGTTCCAAAAGCTTTTTCCACTCGTCCCTGTTGTTTGCAATATTGTTTTTTTAAGGAAATATAATTTCGCGTTGTAATAGTCGAAGGGACACTCTTCTAACTTAGAAAAACTTGTAGTGATCTCTGATTTTTCCCTACTACTATAAACGATATTAACCCAACAGCCTTGATACTAAGTCAACACATTATAACTCCCCCATTAGGGGCTTATTTATACTGCCTTAGGCCGTGTATATCCTGCAGTAAGATTACAAAAAGCAGAAGATATTATGGACACCTAACAACCACATACTCGTACAGTATTAACAAAATACCATGAACCTTAATCACCTGTGTCCCAATACCCCAAAGAGCTCTCTCCTATTCAATGGAATCCTATCCAAAAGTTTTAACAGAAATTCCTCAGAATCAAAGCACACGCACAAAAAAATAAACCACACCACATGTGCAATTATTTCCTAAAATAATTTTCAGAACAATCAAAGACAAAAACTTTTCCCACAGAAAAGAAGAATCCACCCCCCCTAACTGAATAATCCAAGATAAACCGAAACCAAAGACAGGAAAAGAAAGAGATTTTCATAATATCCAAGCAACAGTTCTTAGGAATTTCCAAGAAATAATGAAACAGTACCTCACATTCCCATCCATACACTCTTACATATATATGTATGCATCTGTACGAATACTAAGCGTCGAAAAATTCCTAATTAAATGCGAAAACTTTTCCGATATGAAGTTGTCCTTAGAAGTACAATACAAGTTTCGGAATATCACCAAAAACTAAAAGTGTCACCAGGGAATTGCCGAAAAGAAGAGTCAAGAGATACCTTCTACAATAGATATGCGAATACTTTCTTAGTTTCATAAGTACAGGCAGGCAGATAGATATTTCTTGACATTTGCATACCTATCGTTCGGGTCCTAGCCGTTAGCCTTTTTTTTTTTTTGTTTTTGTTTTTTTATTCCTGTCTATCCATATCTGGCTGCACGACTGAAAACAAAGAATAAATGGAATAACCGCGCTATACGTACCCATTTGCTGTTTGGCGTTTCCCATTTGGCGTCTGCCTTATCCTTAACCAATTCCTTTTCATTCACAAATTAGCATATCAATTCCGAAATTGTGTGTGTCCAAGAGTGTAGTGTAGGGGTTGCAACTGATTAAATGGTAGAAGCTTCGGTTATGCCGTGCGTCTTGTTCCGCTTTTCTACTCATTAGCATATGCAAAAAGTATAAAGTATCTCGTAAATCAGAGAGCAGAGTTTATTTTCCTTTGGCCTTATCTGCTTATGACAGCTTTTGAAATTTACATTCAACCAGAAAAGCCAGGCAAAATGATTTTTCGCTATCTTTCTACGTTTCCACGTCCACGTCCATCGTTTTCGTTTGCCTTAAGTTTTTCTTTTTCTCTTTATATTTTACATAGTATACACGTATATCTATAGTTTTTTCGAAAAGCGAATCTACACCCAAACCGAATTAAGGATAATTTTTTGGGAATTCATCCCTGTAGCTGTGTCTGAATTGGACGTGCATGCAGTGACGCCACTTTCCATTAGTGTAGCCAGGTAGTAAGTATTTGTTCCCTCTTCCTGTTTGGAATTTCCCATGAAATTTCCTTTAGGCAATTAATTTGTGTACGTCATCATCTGTAAGTGATGTCTGATATGCTGCGCTTTAGACCAGAACAAGGATAATTAGGCCTTTATATAGTACTAGTCTGGGTTGTCTTAATGCTGCTCCAAATAAACAGGGGTTGACAAATGCAGCTGATGACAAAATATATTTTGTGTTGCTCTTTTACACCCTTAGAAACACTTTTGCTGTTTTTTTGTTCTGTACTAGCAAATGCTCCGAATAGAGGCATTATTTGTACCCGCAATCAAACTTACAAGCAATGCAGAAACTTACTTAGGTGATAGCATACATGGAGGTGGATCTGTGCCTCAATTAAAAACCCTCTAAAGCTAGCACAAAATTCCTTTAGTGGCCTGCAGTGCCACACTCTAAGTAGGTTGAGGTGCACTTCTACTTTTGCGCGCCACCTTAGATGCGGTCGTCCTCTTCTCAGACTCGAAGACTCTATGAGGCGGAGTTGTGGTGTACATTTGCCGAACATGGCCCAGCCAACCCAGAGACCGATGTTGGTGAACAGCTCGCACAGTTCGTGATTGAACCACCTTCTCATTCACCGTCAATACGAACGGGACCGAAAATCACATACAGTATTTTCTCTCGCGAAACGGCAAAGTACTTTTTTATCCGCTTTCGACATGGTCAAAGCATCTACGTCATAGTGCAGTACTGGGATGATAAGGGTCTTGCAGAAAGCAAGTTTGGTTTTACCGGAGAAGGCTTTGATACTCAAAAACCTCCTGAGCATCCTCTTCTGATGACAGCATATTCTCTGTATTTCCCTTGTTTACCGTCAGACCCATTTTGGCCACTTCCGCCTATATATAGTACACGAAAACTTAATCGACAGATCGCTGAATTTACCCAATTCGCAAGACAACGCGACCTGTTTTTATTAAAACTTTTCTTGATATGATGGAGAAGCGAGAATTCGCCATAGTCATCCTGCATAAGCTGATGAGTTTAGCTGGGATGTCAAAACTGGGCTTGGCTTTGAATAGTTCATCTCTAGGAATGCTGCCTTTGACCAAGAAAGGTCTTCCAAGCGATATCTTGGAGACTTATTCATTTAAAGTTGGGGCAACCAAAAGCGTCTCATTTCTTATGGATGCTATGATTCGATGATTGGTTTGTCTTTAATCTAACAATATCTTACAGATGAGCTGGTGCATGTTTCCAACCAAGTCATCTACAGCTGTTTCAAATAGCTCAGTTGGCATTCCGTCAGCACTAGTAGCTTCATTAGACTTTAGCTTCGATATGATTATCTTAACTTCGTCTAGATCAGGGTGGCGGAATTCTCTGCAGTCTTCGTCAAGGGTGAATGACAGAAATATCTGGAACATCATCGCCATTATACAGTAGTCTTTCCATATTTTCAACACCAGCTGCGACTTTACTACTAGTAGTTCATGTTAGTTTTTGCAGGCTTCTTTCCTAGCTTTGTAGCCCTGGCGTGTTCGTTTTATTCTCTGATAAAACTTTTGAATTCTATCCCTTCCTCATCTTCTTTTCATCCTCTTTCTTTTCTTCTTTTCGTTCTTCTATGCAGCGCAGCTTTATACGATCCTTGCTTGGCTGCATGCACCCACTTACACACATCGTCAGAGAAGAAATATTTTTGTGGCAGCGTTTTCAGACCAATCATAATAGAATCAGCTACTCAGATCCTGTAACATCCGCATTCGTACCCTGCTGGAACAAGGTAATTTGATTGGATGGTTGCACCTAGGAAAGTCCGTAGATCCAAAATGTTGGAGAATTGTCTTGCCTCGATCACATTGAATAGTCAGTTCTTTTATGAATATTAAGATCTGAGCGCTGCGTGCTGGCTGATAGAACGTTACCCCCAGATACTGACGTTGTGTGGTGCTTTTCCGATGACCCGCTTAAAGACGCCGTCTTTGCCAAGCTTTCCATTAAGACTTCTTAGCACAATTTTTGTGTCACATCTGGAGCATTTAGCACATGTTCGGGCTTGATAGTAATGGAATTCGGTTTCAATGCTGTCATCCATATCCTTGACATGGTCACTTCCGAATTTGGACTTAATGTGCTTTGTTACGAGGCATTCACTTACTTGCCAAAGATTTATGACTTTTTACTAAGTCTCCCTCAAATAGCAAATCCACATCCAAATAAGTACTATCACTGCCTCTGTATTGTAGATATCATAGTTTATCAATCGCTCTTTGCCCGGTCCATCCCATCGTTTTTTTTGGATTGCGGTAATATCAACAATACTTTATAGCAGTCAAGGGCTTGCGCAAGTTGTTTGATAAAAAGTGGTCCTAACATTCCATGTGCAATGCCAAAATACGTTGTCCTTTAAATGGTTGTTGAGGTTATTATAATTATATCCGTCCGTATTTGAGACTAGTTGAAGTACAATGGACTAGTTCTTTGTCTAAGTGCTCCTTTCCGACAGAAAAAAAATCTAAAGCTATTGGATGTCTCTAAGCTGGGATAAGTTAACCCCGCTTGCCAGGTGGAGGGCCAGGTTCTTAATATAAATTAAAGTCTCCTCAAGGGCGTCCACTCAAATTCCACCTACTTTGGCAAATTTCATTCCTAACTTTCTGATGGTAGATCCATTATAGATGAGGCCTTGGATATAGTAGGAGGTTCTTTTACTGTGATCCTAATCATAAGATCAAGCGACCGATGATACCTATCGAGTCCGATATTCTTAAAATTTATGAACTCTTTAATCATCTCTTATCTCCTACTTCGCACTTATAGTACTTAAAGGGCACGATAGGTCGGTACGGACCTGAGTCTCAGCCCATAAACCCGTCCCGTTGGTAAAGTTATTAGCCAACTGCATCCAGTTGCACACTTAAAGACGATGTAGTTATCCTTACACTTGAGAGTGCCAGCTTAGGTGAAGTCTACGTCCATTCTTCGGGCCGAAGTGTTAATATTTCTTCGTTCTATATCTCCTTGCTATATAAGGGGAATGATGCGCACTTTGGTGACGAGGTCAATATCACAACTGGTATAGTTTGCTGTTGTACTATATCTCCTGCTCCAAAGTACGCTACGCAAACGGGAATAAACTCGAAGAATCTTACGATCAAAACGGCCTCTGCCATTGCCAAGGAGCAGACCGATGCTCTGTTTTCTGACTAGATCGAGTTCGCCGTATAGCCCGTATAGTTCGTCGTTAAATCTTTTCCTCCTAAGGTGGTCAGCGCAGATGGGACCATATATTTTATGAAGAATTTTTCTATCGAAAACCCTGCTGATATCTTGATCTGCTTTCGATAGAGTCCGTGCTTCAGAGTCATAAAGTAGGACTGGGATGATCAAGGTCTTATATAGAGTCTCTTTAGTTTTTCGGAATATGACCTTTCCACTCAATTGCCTTCTACCACAAAGAAACGCGATTGGCAAGAGTGATTCCTCGTTTTATTGATGTGTTGTTGGTAGAATTGATAGCCGAGCCAGAGTAGAAGTTTAGCTATAGACTGCGACGCTCTGTCCAATTTGCGGATGTGTTGGGTCCCTTCTTGTTAACAACATAACATATATTTGGTTTTGCTCTCTTATACCGCTAAACCCATTTTAGCAGCTTCCGTTTCAATGACAATGACTGCCTGCTGTGTTCTGCCAAATTTTTTTTTTAGTGTTGCCGCCAACAACAAATAAACAACTCGCACCACTTTTCACAACATAATTCGATTCTTCAGCACATAGGAAAAACATCATATTGGCACATCGAACTACCATCGTAACATAGCATCATTTCGCATCAGTTATGCACACAAGTGCCAACGCACCAATTTTAATTTAACTTGCAGTGAGTGCTCTTCAATAGCCAGCGCTTGCACTTCGCCAAACAATGCATCATCATCCACGGTCGCCGAAGAGTAGCGGTAGTTGCAACCGAAAAGTAGAATTTACTTTGCACTTGCTTGAGTTGATGTCGCTCCCGAGAAGCGGTATTATGGACCAACGACAAGAAAACAAGCTAGTTAAAAGGGAAGAAGTAATGGAAAATTACACAGTCCACTTTCAGTTGTCATTGGGACAACACACTTATTTCAATAAAAATACATTTGTTTTAAATTAGAAAACCGGAGTTTCCTTTATTTTTTTTGATAGTATTAAACATCGTCTAAAAGGCTAGACGATTCAGATAGTGCCTACAGTAGGCGAACACTGGAGACAGAGGAGGAGAAGTTCCGCACAATTCTTTCAAGTGTGATGTTAAAGCATCGCCATGTATAAAAGCTTTTTTTGACATGAAAAGTAACGACTTAACCGAGATCTGCTTTGGCGGAGCAGCGAACGGTCTCAATTGTAATCCTACATAGACGGGCGGCATGGCTCTATAAATGCTGTATTATCTTGCCTTAAGATTGATGGAAAGATGGTAGGTATCGGTTTAGACTTCTGCAGAAGACGTTTTTCCGTATACTCAGCTCCGACTGTGACGGTGACAAGGCTTAATTTTTGCCTCGAAATGTTACTTTTATCTATTGGTAAAACTTCCGTACGTTACTCATGGAGTACAACCTCGCAATATCTTCGATCGCGCGCTTCTCGTACTTCTTTTACTTCTTCTGGAGAAGCTGACGTTCTTCTCGTGTTATTTTTGCTCGCCCACAAGCAGCACTCATACTGTGTTGCAGTAGGCGCTTTGTACACTTCTTGTGTAGCTGCATGTGCTTGCCGGCATTCTTCATCAAACCAGGGCTTTCTTGCTGGTGTTCAGGTGGAGCCGAGTACATCAGCTGTTGCGCCTCTGATAGCACGTTGACAACGTTTTCACGGGTCTTCGGTACTTGATGATAGTGGTATAGGATATAGAGAATTCGGGATATGCGTTCCTTGCAATTGCAGTTTTTACACTTTATATTTTCTTACAAAGTTCTTCTTTGTTGTGGCGCTTGGTAAATGCTCACTCGTATCTTGATTGCAACAAGGTGGTGATCCGGAACGTTCGGACGTCCAGAATACTGGAGACATGCTTACATCGATCGAAATGTGATCAATTTGATTTAGCAGGAGACCACTATATCCCATGTGTACACTGAGATGGCAAACCGTGTGCTTGCTATAGTGAAAGTGTGTCCCGCCTCAAAGACGTTGTGTCGCCTATGCTATGCTTACGAACTGTCCTATTAAAGACGCCCTATTTCCTATCCTGGCGTTAAAATTGCCTAATATGAAAATTTAGGGCATTGCTCATGTACGAGTATCTTGTCGAAGAGCTGTTAGGAATATTCTTTGATGGCGTCATGTTTGAATTCCGTGGAACTATGAGCGCTTATTAGTCTTATGATAGCGAATTTAGCCTTGATACGGATTGTCATAAGACGCTCGCGTATGTGTCAGAAGCTTAGGGCTTTTCGCCCTAGTCTGTCGCGTATGACAAATCCGCGTCCGAATAAGCACTGTTTTTGTAACAAACACCATAGTTGATATTACAGTTTTTCATCCTCCCTATGCTCGGCCCATCCCATCGCACTTCCAGGATTGCTATAATATTTGCGCAATAGTAGTCAAGGGTATATGCTAATTGCTTGGCAGTACATAACCTGTTAAGACTGCTAACCCTCCACATGCAAATCCGAAGGTTTCTAATCGCTCGGCTGGGTCGTAAACAGTGGATCAGTTATTATCCGAGGATATTATCGGCTTTGTCATGTTTTGTTAATATCTTCCGTATAGGGTTGTGAGCCCTATGATGGCGTAAGCCACTATTATGCTACTGGCCAAGTACGCACTTATCAGTTTAGCCTGCATGAGAAACGGAAAAAACTAAAGGACTAATCGCCGAGCAGATCCGCACGCCTATTATAAAATAAAACTTAATCGTTGTTGGGGCAAAACTTTTTCACTTTTCGAGTTGTTATTGTTGCCGTGATGAAACACGGGCTTATATATGAAGGGTTGGCCATTTCATGGTCGCTTAGGGACTAGCTTTTAGAGAATCCTATACACTCGAGCCTTTTAACTGATGAATGCATAAAGAGTTAACCTCTGAAATGCTACTCCTGCTCAGAAATATGTTACCATTTGAAAAAAAATATCCTTTTTTAGTTTTACAAAATCTCTCGGTAAAATATTGTTCCCTCAATCCATCAACACTACATGCACACAGTACTTGCAATCATGGACATTCTCGTCCTCCTTCCCTAACTCACATCAATTCAAAGGATGAAGAAATGAATTTATTTCTCCACTAGGTACGTAATTTTCCCTCGGTTAAGTACAGCGAAAGATCGCCTTCCTCTCTATCCACCTTGCGTCAGGACGTGGTCGTAAAAAAATAAAATGCGTGAACGTGGATCTGCATAAATTTCCAAATCCATCCCAACCACCCCTCATCAAGTGGTCTACTCTGTAGGACTTACTCAGCACAAAGTCAAAGCGAACAGTAACAGACCTGTCTGTACACAAAGGGACCACTACGACCATATCGTAGGAGGAAGAACGATGCTTCTGCTGTTGATTTTTCGCGCGCGTGAAAAGTTCAGTGATTATAACTGTACAAGTACGTGACTGGCCTCGAAAGTGTCGAGAAATTGGATAACTACTGTACACTTTGGAGTATTTATGAAGATCTAATTTGTTGCTCAAATCTCGGCTACATTCTCCCGGCGAGTTGAATTGTTCATTTGGGGTCGGTTTCTGTGAGTTCAGTAACTAGGGGTGATGAAGAATAGAACTGCGAAAAGGTACGACGTACGAATACAGTTGGTGCACTCGAAATGGCTGCAAAGTTCTTCAGGGTGCACAAAGAAAATTATTGTGGTTGCAGTTGTATTGTATAAGTTGAATTAACTCAATCGGATGAATAATAAGACTAACAACACAATAACAACAACTTTCCAATTGGAGAATAGTAGAGTTCGTGAACTATACATTTCATTTGTTTCTGTTTGTTTGTTGTCGTTGCACCTTGGTCCTTTCTTGTCTAACTGGAGGGTCGCCGTTGTTGCTTTTGATCTGTAGAGAGAGAAAGAGAAGTTAGAGCATTAAATAAGTTCCTTAATTAAATGGTCTTGGGTAACGGAAAGTAAACTTTTTAACTGAAATTAGTGCATTAAAAGTTTCACTGAAACTGAAGGAACTACAATGCATTGGATGGAAGCAGAAAATTAAGAACTCTGTGCGGTGATTTTCTTCAAGGTTGGCCGTTAGCAAGACAAAGTTGCCTAATAGGTAACTACAAGCTTGCAGCTGTGCTTAGATTAATTATATTTTAAACCGAATAGTCCGGGACCAAGGGTCGTATGTGGGTTAGAGGGGTAAGTTTCGGAAGCAATTCCAGCTTTTCCAAATAGGTCTATTACATCCAATTTTTTTGTTGACGATTTATGGGAACAAAAGTATTTACTTCATACTGCTGTTACGATTTATAACTTCAGTATTTGAGTTTGAAGTTCGTAGTTTTAACAAGCCGTCATTCAATTAGTTATTATGGCAAATGTGACCTTTCAAGGGCTAAATTTTCCACAAATGGGCTAAGTAAGTTCTTCAAATTGAATGGAGTCATAAGAAAGAAAAGACATTCGTCAGGGTTGACTGTATTTATTTAATGTATCAGCTTTGACATCAATCGAATCCACAAGGATCACTTTGTGATGAACAGGATAGTATGTGAATTGATTCTTACATACGAGTATGTTGAATACCAGTTGAAGAAATGCATGTTTTTGGAACTGGGGCACTGCAAAGGTTTCTGTTGTACTTTTTCCTACGCAATATAATCTAATAGATACGTTTCGGCTTAGTTGGATGACCAAATTTTTATTTCATTTTTATTTCAGACTGTACAGACTGCGCAGCGATTGATCGGGAAACTGCTGACTGTCCCATAATTTAATGAGTAAATACTAGCTCGTTAGTGCATAAATGCTAAATTCTCCAATATAATTTTTGTGAACGCCCATGCTCGGACAGAGGAAAGGACGACCTTACTAAAGATTAACAAAAGCGACGAACAATGCTCTAAGTATGACGTGAATTGTCCTTGCCGATTTGCATACCAAACTAGACAAGGAGATAACATTTGGCAATACAGTGGACATAATGTAACTATAGGCAGCATATGCTTTACACACCTTGATATCCATATAGAGACCTGGCTCACTCCTGATTAATAAACCGTGAACCAAATCGATTATACAATATTCCGATCGACGCAAGGCATACTTCCAGTGTTTTCTAGGTCCGAACGTTCCCAGAAGCTAACATCGAACCATTATCTTGATACGGCCAAGATACGGATGCCTTATACGCAACATCCCAAAGCATCCGAATCATTGTGAGAAGTTCGACGTCGAACGACTGCAATCGCAAGAGACCGCCTGAGCATTTTCGAGAAATCAGATGCCATCAGCATCTAACGCGTAGGACCAGAGGCATCACTGCCTAAGACCAATCAGAGAGGCCGTCTCTGATGTACTGGGTGTAAACCGGGAAATAAAGAAATTCCTAGTTTGAAAACGTTTGCATATAGGCAAACCTATAAATTTTGGTGGGGGCGAATGCCCTCATTTATTCGGCTTAATACAAGCTATAGTTTTAGTTTAAGTTCACCATTAAGGAGTGGTGAAGGAGAACGGATTTGAGGTAGGAAGTCAACGACACTAGGGCTTGAATTAATTTTTCGTAGCATACGAGAGATTGATTCGTTCGCGCCATAGGAGGTGTTCTGAATGAAGAGAAAGTCAGCTGCATCTCTGCGTTCCTCAAGGGTGTTTAAGTTAATATGATTGAGACGGTTTTGATAGGGGGCAGAGTAAAGGATCGTACCAGGGCATACCTCGAAAAGCAAATCGAAGAAAACGGCGCTGGACGTTTTCGATTCTCGAAGTATGAATACGATGATATACGATATATGGGGACTTGATGTTTTACATACATACTATCGTTTTACAAAACCTAGTGCAGAGTTGGCTTTGAGGATTATCTCATCCATATGTAAACGGAAGTTGAGCTCCCTATCATACAAGATGCCGTGGTCGCGAAGAGATTGAACGGAGGAGATAGGTTGGTTGTGAAGAAGGTAGAGTCGGGCAGGAGATTGGTTCCGATTATGTGAAAAGGTGATGGATTTTCATTTGGCGATATTAGGTTCCAAACAATTTTTGAGGCACCAGAACGAAAAACTATCAAGGTCTTGTTGAAGGAGGAAGGAGTCATGGAGTGAGGAAATGGTTTTGAAAAATTAGGTATCGTCGGCTTAAAGGGAGACAGACGAGTGTTTGATGATCCTATCGAGATAGTTTATCGTTAATATAAAAATAGTTGGGCCGAGATGGCTGCCTTGTGGTACTCCAGAGGTGGTCAAAAATTGAGCCGAATGGGCTGACCTAAAACGAACACTGTAAAAACGGTTTTCGAGGTAAGAGGATATCCATTTCAACAGCATAGGTTCAAGCCGAGTGCAGGGAACTTGAAGAGTATTAATTGATGAGAGTTTTGATAAAATTGCTTGCAACTACTCGTACATCGACTTCGTTGCCATTCTCTAGGGCAGAGAGGGCAAAGAATATGAATTCAAAGAGATTTGTCGTGGTTGACTTACCCTTTAAGAAGTCATGTTGTCTAGGGGAAATGAGTGATTTGCATTGGAAGCTTAGATCTTCATAAAAATACTTTCGAAAAGTTTGGCTATATGGGAGAGTTTAGTGATGGGACGATAGTTGGTTATTTCATACTTTAATCCTTGGGTTATGAGGGAGGTTTTCCAAGCCTGAAGAAATTCTCCTTGTGAAAGGGATAGACTAAAGAGATTAGAAAGGGCAATGGAAAGAGAGGAAGAATATTTTTTAAGAAATATGACACCCATCTGGGCTGGGTGTGAATTCGTCATTGAGTTGGTGTAATTTATATTCGATATAAGACGGGTCCAAGATGTGAGAGAGAAATGGGCCATTGTAGAAGCTCACTAGGTAATTAAAACAGGATGGATCTGGTACAAAGGAGTCGTTGGTGAAGGATTGTTTAAAAAAACGTGGCAAATAGGTTGGCAATTGTGAGTTGATCTGTAGATGACTTGTTGTTGAAAGAGAGGGAAAGAGGGTAACTATCGGACTTTCTTTTGTAGTTAATAAATTGGAAAAAGGTCTTCGGATCCTTTATGAGGTTAACTTGCGCATTATTAAGGTGGCGCTGGTAAAGGGAATTGTAAAGTTCGGTGAAATGAAGAAAAGCACCAAGATAGTTCGAATAGTCGGTAAAGGATATGGTACGCAGCAAAACAGCCCATAACTTGCTTCTCTTATTCCATAAGGAACAACGCTTGCGATTATACCAGGGAGGACTAGTAGATGATGTTTTATGGGAAAACGGAACGTAAAGGGAAAAAGAATTAAATATTTCTTTCTAAAGGATAGATAAGGATCATTTATACTTAGGTTATGAAATTTAAAGACGGATCTGCTGAGATATTCACTGATTTTGTGAAAGTTTGCTTTATGAAAGTCGTGGGATGAGAGAGTTGTGGGGGGAGTGGATTGGAATGAAGAGTTATGAAAAAATGAAAGTAGAAGAGGGGGTGGTAGTTATCGATTGTTGAGAGAGATAGGGGACAAAGTGAGCTGAGGAGTTAATTGGATCTGTTGTGAAAATAAGGTCTAATTGCCTGTCCATATAATTGGATATAACACTGACTTGGCATAGACGTTAGTCTGTTAAGCGATCTAAGAAGAGACATTCCTTAGCTGAGTTGGCATTTGAAGCGATGAAAAACTATTGATCATCTGATGGAGTCCACTGTAGCTGAGGAAGATTAAAGTCGCCGAAAATAAGGATATCATCAATAGGCAGTGATATTTTTATTGCGACAATGTCGGCTTTAGAGGATGAATAAATTGTAATGGGAGAAGAGTTAAGGCTGTTGTCCACCGCCAGTAGAACGCCTCGACAGGGGGAATCTTTATTTGTGCGGGTAGGATCGTCGTCGCGAAAAACACTAAATGTAGGAGGGAAGAATTCCTGGTTCTTTATGTCGGGAACCAAATTTTTTTCGGTCAAGGCGTAAATATCAAAGGGAAGAGCATGCGATTGACGTAGGACAGCATTGATTTTAGAGCGAAGACCTCTTACATTCTGGTAGTAAAATGTAAGAGGGATGTTGTGGGGTGGAGGTGTGAGGCAGGATGGTTTAAGCGCTGGCAAGGTCGTGGTCGGCTCGACTTCGCTGTAAGTGTGAGACTCGTTTAGAGTGAATGCCGAATGCAACAAGGTCGTCTGGTACTTTCTGAGGGGACATGTTAAAAATCTCGTGGTACAGTAAACGATTTTATTCGTTAATAAATGAAAAAAAACAATTTTTCCACTTTAGTGAGACACAAGTCTCTTTATTGAAGTCAAACTTAAATCTAAACATAATTCGCTCTTGTCATCTACTTATAACATTATTGTAATTATTGTATTCCAGACGGAATACGAGTTCTATTCAAATGCACCTGAACAAGTATTCAATTACCGAAGGTCTTTAGGTAAGCGCTTGTGCTGACCTAGCAACATCAAATATGATGCATGTAGAATTGATTCGGCGCATGTGCTGCATCAGCAGGAGTTGGTGTGATAACTCCTCCCTCCTTAAAATCCGCGTCTCGCGGATCAATGTAACGCTTAATAGGTTGAGGGTAAAAGTCATTGATCTTTGGTAATTGAACTTGAATAGGCTTATTCACATTTCTTAATTTATATTTATATATGAGTATACATAAAGTGACCATTAGTAATACATATATAATTGAATCGGAAATCATTGACATGTTGGTAATACTCCTAAATTTATCTAGTTTTTTAACATTATTTAGGTGTAAAGCATACAAAAATTCAAGGTCTAATTTTACATCTTTAATGGTTATGTTTGGTTGAATTATTGGGGGCAAAACTTGGAAGGTTCTTATTTCCTGATCGGTGTACTCGCTGTCGTTAATAGATATGGTCTCGTTGTTAAACTGTACTAGGAATGTTCCGCTTAGTAGTTTGGTTTCGTCAAGGTGTCGGAGGGTTCCATTGAAGTTTGTTAGAAAAACAGTGTTTCCAGTAAGGAGTTCAATAACAGGTTTATTATAGATCTGGTTGTCGCAGTCCGCGTTTTTTCCTCTCATTACCCGACTAATACAGTGATCTGAGGAGAGTCCCTGAAGCTGGTTTTCGTTACACATTGTAGCACTCTTAATTTTTGAGCACAACCCCTTAACTCCAAATATTTCATCATGCGAGACAAATAGTTCATTGACATCCAGGTGTATTCTCTTGTTGTTTCTGACAGTAAATCGGATCAGCACGTGATTAAATTCCCTTGGTCCAGTTTTGGGTAAAGACACGACGTACAGTAAGAGTGATTCTTTTTGTAGCATTATAGGTTCCGCGTATTCAATAGCCTCTATCTCATTGTCATACGGGAGAGTTTCTATCTGCGAAAGCACATCCAGAATCTCCTCTTTATTTAGAAGGTTGGTGTTAATGATCCCTTTCTTTGCCAAGTGCATTGCTGAGACGATTTCACTGAGTTCTTCTTTTATTAGGCCGAGCTTGTTAAAAAGCATCTGCTCGTACTTATCAACGCTGGAATTGCCTAGCCATTTAACAATCCTGTTGTAACCTTCCAATATCCCTCTAGAAATCAATGTTAGGCGTTCATTAATCTTGAACTGGTTGTTGTTGTTATCTATTATGACATTTTGGTTTTTTAATAATTCATCCCAATCTGTCGCATCGGGGGTGCCGGCTATCCATTTCCAGGCCGACCCAATCCAATTAATGGATCCTCGGTTTCTTGTGTTCTTACAACGTAGCCTGACTAATAATTGGTCGATGTAATCGAGCTGATGGATCAGTTGTGGGCGTAGAATACTGGCCTTATCGATTTGATTCGTTATCATGGGAGTGAGGTTGCTGATTATATCTTCGTAGGTTGTCAGATTAATGATGTGCACCATTTTGAAGGTTCCACTGGTTATCTTGCCATTTCCCAACTTTAATGTCACTATAGGTGTTTTGTATTCATATATGTTGACTGTTCCGAGCACCAAACGTTGCATCATCCTGAAATTAAACAGAGTCTTTATTGAGAAGTAATTTTAATTTGGGATTTGTGGATCTTTTTTCTAGATTCGGTTATTACCGTAACCTTGTTGTCTTTAAGCACCTTTTCTTTTGTGTACAAGGGCTTTTGTTTACCGTCGCGGCGTTTAACTGCTGCATAAATAGTTACTCCTGGTTCGTACTTTTTTGGAATGTTTCTTTTACGGTTCTCTCTGCTATTTTTCCTTCTTTGATTTCTTTTAATAAGTTCGGCAAGATCTTCGTTAACCTTTGCTTGGAAATCAACAAGGTTTTGATAGTTGATCCTTTGGCTCCTTCCGAAGAAAATATCACTGGGCTTCTTTTGTATCACTGAGTGAATAGTGTTATTATAGCGATCCACTCCAATTTCTATGATTTCTCTCATCGTAAGATCAGGATACTTTTTCCGCAGACACCTAGATATTTCCAGAATTGTAGAATGGATTCTTTCCACCGTCCCATTTACTTCACTTTTTTGGGATGGGGTCAAATAGATTTTAATGCCAAGAGATTTGATATAATTTGAAATTATTGGGCTTAAAAAGCTGCCTTCGTTCTCTGTTACAATAACTTGGGTACGGAAAAATAGTGCAGAATTTTAATTATTTTTTTTGCTTAAGTAAAGAGCCGATTTCTCTTTTATGTGGAAGAATTTTGTGAAGTTCGAGAACTTATCAACTTTCCAGAAGATATCCATATGTAGAATCTCCGTGGGAAAGGTGGGATTGGGAGTTTCCTGGAGCTCAGGTCTCAAAGGATGTCTATCATACTTACTAGTTTTGCATATCTCGCAGGCATTTGCAACCTGTTTCACAAGCTTATTCATTTTTGGAAAATAATATTTTTCCAAGATTTGTTCCTTGTTTTTCCGCTCGTTGCGATGCGCCCTGTTATGTTCTTCTTGAATGACTCTCATTTTATTCTCTTCATTACGTAGGTCTTCTACTGTTCTCTGTGTTATACGGATTTTGAATTTGCTGAAGTTTTCCTTATATATTTCATTCAGGAGGGGGATATAGAGTTCTGGTATTTTTATGCCATTGATTATATTAGGATTGAGCTTCTCTTTGAGAGTCCTTGTCAAATTTTCCTTCGTGATATTCTGGAGCCGAATGTAATGTCCATGGAAAGTCGGATGCGGTTCTTCATGAGCAAATAACTCTCGTCCTTGAGAGATGACTAACTGGTTCCTAAAAACGTTTAACGGCACATCGCGGTGAGGAATCAAATTTGTGCTGTGTTCTTCAGCACTGTGTGTGCTTTGTGAATCTGACGTTAAGGTATTGGCTTCTGTTTTGAGCCGCGATAGGGCATGCGCGACTACATTGGTTTTTCCCGGCCTATAGATGAGTTCATAGTTATACTCTTCAATCCTGGCCTTCCATCGTTTTAATTTAGCATTGTTATTGCGGTTGCTTAAAGAGAAAATGAGCGGTTGATGGTCTGTCAGAATTTTTATTTTGCTCGCACCGTACAAGTAGTTCCTTAGATTATCGAGTACCCATACTATCGCCAACATTTCTCTCTCATTAGTGGCGTAGTTCTCTTCGGCCTTACTAAATGATGGTGAAATGTATGTTATCGGTCTATCTTTACCAATCTCTCCTTGAGAGAGTACGGCTCCAAAAGCCATGTTGGACGCGTCCGTGGTAAGGACGAAGGGCTTTTCTAAGTCTGGAAATGCTAAAATTTCTGATGACATCAAGAGCTCTTTTAGGTTAGTAAATGCTTCTACTTCTGCTGATTCCAAAATTATTTTAATTTTTCTTGATTGGCTGGCCTTTACTTGGGCTCTCTCCCCTCTCGCGAGATTTGTTAAAGGTTTTGCCATTCTCGCAAAGTCTTTTATAAATCTTCTATAATATGAGGTAAAGCCCAGGAATCCCTTGGGTTAAGGTGGCTTTATTTTCCGAATCGCCTCTACCTTCTTTGGATCTGGTCGTATGCCCTTTGTTGTAACGAGATACCCTAAAAATTCCGTTTCTTGTTTCAACAACTGTGTCTTGTTGAGATTATCCTTTTAGTTCGCTCTCTCCAATGCGGTCAAGATAGTTTCTATGTTTTCTAGATGTTCTTTTTTGTTTCTACCGAATATGATGATGTCATCGATATACACGTAGCATATTTTCACTATATACTCGTATGCCTTTAATACATCATCTATTGTCCTCTGGAAAATGGACGGGGCGTTCTTCAGCCCGAAGGTAAGCCTTGTATATTCGAATTTTCCGTTCATTGTCGAGAACGCGGTTTTGGGACTATCTGTCTCCTTCTGGGTGGGTTGGGATGCTGGATAGTTGGCGAATGTTGTCAAAAGATGAGTTCTTCCGTGTTGACTCCTTCGTAGAGGTCTTTTGTTGAAAGTCGCACTTGGTGGTTCACTCAAATTTTATACAATGCACTTCGGAAGGGGTTTATTGTTCCTTTTTGGCTTATTTCGTAGAGGTATTGGCTCTGTTGTAATAGCCTACTGCGGTACACTTTCACTATCACGTAGCGCGTGAGTTCACTTTTAAACAACTCCTTTATTCGCGTATACTTTTACATTCGCGATGTCCCTCCTGCTCGGGCGCCAGTAAACGATTTTATTCGTTAATAAATGAAAAAAAAAAACAATTTTTCCACTTTAGTGAGACACAAGTCTCTTTATTGAAGTCAAACTTAAATCTAAACATAATTTGCTCTTGTCATCTATTTATAACATTATTGTAATTATTGTAATTGATGAGCTTGCAATTGTGTGGGAAAGTATTCCAGTCGGAATACGAGTCCCATTCAAGTGCACCTGAACAAGTATTCAATTACCGAAGTTCTTTAGGTAAGCGCGTGTGCTGACCTAGCAATATCAAATATTTTTTTATAGAATTTACGCGCCTGAGGGGTTAGATACCCTTTTACTGTTGCCCGGCGCGGGCGGAAAGGTAGAAGAAAGAGAAAGGAAAATTGTTTTGTAGTGGTTTGAAACTCAGGTGTGTTTGGTTTCGATATTCGCTCTCCAGGGGGGTGGGAGTCCGAATAGGACGGAGAGTTTTTGCTTCACTCAGAGTGATTCGAGTTATAATTAAGTATTTTTTTCTGTGCTTGAAACTCTACAACAGCCAAATCTACGTGTCAGTGTTATGCCTTCACACGCAGAATTGTTGTGTCTGAGTTCCAATTACAAATGAAAAACTGACTTGCCATGGACAGGACTCGAACCAAGACCCTCCGAGTGAGAAGCGATTGCTAGTACCACTACACCACGTCCACCCCTTGCATGTAGGATTGAATCGGCGCGTGTGCTGCATCAGCAGGAGTTGGTGTGATAACTGTACCTGACATAAAGGTTCCTGAGACTGACAGGGTTGGTAGGGAGGCCTTCTTGCTGGATGGAAACCATGACGCTGGTTTTGGTTTTCCCTTCGTAGCAGACCGAGTCCGATTTGTCATGTAGATAGGCAAGAAAGAGACGAATGTTTTCATATATCTTTCCTTCTCTAAGCCTAGGGAGTGCATAGTGACTTTCTGTAGTGCCATTGGTTTACTATGTTAGTTTAATTGTGGGGGGAAAAATGGGATCAAGAATAGGGGCAGTGGAGGAGGGAGATGGACATGGTGTTGGCCGAGGGATGAGATGTAGTGTTTAGGGTATGGGAGTTAATAAAATTAGGGTACTTAGCTCCAGTTTTAAGGTCGAAGCTGGGTTTGGTGACGTAGAAGGCTGAGAAGGGATAATATCGGTTGTTGGGGTTAAGTTGAAAGAGACGCGTTGGCGCGGGGGCTCTTATGGAACGGGAGGACTAAAATTGGAGAATAAGTTTGTTTTGAAGGCACAGTTAGGATCGAGGTTAGAGCTTCGTTTCTTGTTAGCATGTTTTTTATTTGGAGAGAGGTCTTTTTTTAAGCTTATCGTTAAAACTACCTTTATTTTCGGAACTTTGATTATTCTCGAGATGTGGGTTTTTTCGTTGGTGATAGCATAATTTCGATGAAAGAAATTCCGCACCCAAGAAACATCAGCGTGTTGAGGAGCCCCTTCAACGTAGAATACCGTATGGCTTCCCTTTTTCAGCTCTTTGAGTCGGCTTTTCCGTTCGGAGGGGGTCAATGAAGTTCCGAATTGTTTGAGCAGTTTGCGTGGAGTAGCGGCAGGCGGGATACTAGTAGGTAAAGGCAGGTCAGTTTCGGTTTCCGTTGTTAGGGCGGTGGAAGGAGTATTTGAAAATGATGGCAAGTGAGACTCCGTGTCTACTAATTCATTATGAACTGAGACATTGTACGGGAAACTATCTGATGGATTTGGGGTGTGATGTATTGTTTTGGAAGAGGATTGAAAAATAAAGTCGAGATCAGTACGGAGAAGATTGTTAGAGTCGTTTATGTGTGTGATTTCATTGGATTTAAGGAGGTTGGCAAAATAGATAGAGTCTCTATCTTTTCTATTCTGTTAAGAATTGTTCTGCTAATACGACCATTCTCAGTTAGCATCGCATTAATAGACTCGTGGTTACATTTGATTGCCAGCATAACGTGAGCCAAGGTGATCTCTTTGCACTCGTCGCAGTAAAAATTGAAGAGACTGCAATACCACTTGAGGTAGGTGATGGATCTCCGGGTAAGTCCGATGCATATGGCATGGAATGATTTTCCACAGAGATCATTGCATGCTACCCATTCGGCGTTGGGGTCAACAATTGAGCACAAAATACTAGCAAAGCACTTTTCCATTATTTGTTTATTTTATTATTAAGTTAAATTAGGTCGACAAACACTTAACAGGATAATTAATTTTTGTTTGGACTATTTTTTTTTTGTTTTTTTTTGTTTTTGGGGTCAAAACTAGCACAGGTGAATTTGAGAAATCGGCAGACAAAACTAGGTCGATGAACAACGACGGAAAATATACTGAGTCGGCAGTTTACGGGGCTTTGAAGGAAAGTGGAAAAGTAACTGAATTCGGTATACGGGGGAAAATGAAAAACACTTCCGCACAGGTTGACAGTTAGACTGAAGTGCAACGGATGTACAGATCGGCCCTGCAGAAACGATCGAGAGGGTCTCGCTAGCTCTGCGGATAGAAGAAAATGGAGAAAGTGCTCGATTGAGGCCCTAGAAAGGTACTACGGGAAGAATGAAGCTCGGAAGTTTTACCAAAAAATAAAACGAACACGCCAAGGCTGTAAAACCCGAACAGAATCTACAAGGATGGGGAAGGAATCCTCATAGTAGGAGCACGGTCGAGATTAAGAATCTGTAAATAATATACAATCCATCCGCCTGAGAAGTGGTCAGCACAGCCATTTCCTAGCAAAGCAAGTCTGCTGGACTCGATGGCTTAACTGCGGATGGTTGGATATGGAGTATACAAGTACATTCACTTACCTCTAATGTCTGGGTGGACGAAAATATGCCCGCTGAATGGAACCTCAGCATTTTTTGTACGATCCTAAAGAAGGGAGATCTCCTAAACTGCACCAACAACGATGGAATAAGTCTCCTTAAGAATGCATATAAAATCCTGTCTTCTTTATTATGTGAACGCATAAAAGACTTTGTCAATTGTATTGCTGGCCTATATCAGTGTGGCTTTAGGTTCCTAGCCACCATAGATCAAGTTTTCACATTACGGATTCTCAAATCATTACACATCACCTCTTTGTCTGGCGGTGGAGAATGCATCCTGCTCCGTCAGGGTCGATAATGACAAAACCAAAATATTCAGTGTCAGAGAATGAGTCAAAGGCGCTGCGTTCTTTTATAATTTTTTCATCATCGTTCTTCAAAAGATTAAGTTAACTCCAGCGGCATTATTTTTCAAAAGTCGGTTCAGTTACTAGTATACGAAGACGACATTGACATTATGGGAATAATACAGCAAGCTGCCAATGGAACGTTCGCACCTTTTAAAAACAGCGGCAAAGATGGTTTTAGAGGCCGATGACGGAAAACAAAGTATACGTTGTCAATAAAGAAGGATATATGTACATACAACATCGACTTTTAGGACAAAATCTCACGATAGGCAGCTACAACTTCGAGGTAGTAAGGAACTTTATCTACGTCTGCTCCGCTATCAACTCTGAGAATGAAAATTCTTCCTAATCGCTATTTCTTTGGGCTTTGAAGGCAATTGGGTAGTAAAACCTTCTCTCGAACAACCAGAAGGATGGCATTATATAGGATGCTGATCGTATCGCCCTGCTTTACGGCGTAGATGCTTGGAGGCTAACGAAAATGGATGAAAATGCCTCCGGACGCTTCGAGTAAAAAGTTCTTCGGTTAATTTTTGATCCTATTTGAATCAATTAACAATGGAAGAGACATTCCAACAACGAACTGTACAGAGATGCCGACTTCGTAAGAAAAGTTCAGATAAACCGGCTTAGATGGCTAGGTCACCTTAAGGCATAGGCACTTGCGTCTCAGAGCGGAAAGTTTTCTGTCCCATCCCTGTCCGTCTGGGTACATAAAGCAGAGCAGTAGAGGACGACCTCATTTTAGGTGGCTCACATAAGTGAAAGGGGATCTCAGCCAACTTCATGTGTGGAACTGGAGGCATTTTAGCTGAGACCCTAGTAGTTTTAGTGCTAACTTGGTAAGTTAGTATGAAAGACTGTGCATATATGCTTCTCCTTTGCTCATACTTAGTGATGCATATCTATCCAAAGTGAGTTGTGAGTTGGGCAGGATTAGCTCGAAAATCTCCTGAAGAGGAGACACAAATAAATATGGTTTTGACCATTTCTTACCCTCAAAACTACTAATTGTGCGCATATTCAAATGCCCAACCTGTTGAGGCATATTTGACGGTTGTATCGGTGTACTGTGTAGAAGAACTAGTCCATTGCACTTCTTGTATCACGCTTCAGTGATAAAGAACCTACAGCACCAGCACCCTCCACCTTAGGACCGTGTACATGGAACACCCAGATGCGAGCGCAGGCTCTCAGAAATAGTGCTTCGCAGTGTCGTTATTACTCTCACAACAAGGGTCTCAGGATTTTGTGTCACTTAGCACAGCTAGATATATTGCAAAAACGTAGTCGTCCGTTACGACACTGAAAAGCAATCTATGTAAACTCTTTCTTACTTTGGTCAGCCCCAGAGAGACATGCCATTAGCAGTTATGCTCATACGAAACCCAACAGTCAATAGAAGAACGAACCGAGGACGCATGTAGTTCTAGATTTCCTATATGGATATTATTTGAGGTTTGGAAATCCTCCCATATTGGGATGCAGCATCGCACTTGAAGTATTGAACGGTAATCTACGAGTAAGTAAATACGCGTATAACAAGTATAAGTCAAGTGGAAATTTATTAAATTCGTACTCTCCCTGTGAGGATGGATTGTCTACTTTCAGCAAGAGTTCAGGACACGAAAACGCATCACCAGATACTTTGTTTCCCTGGGATGCCCCTCAATCTAAAATATAGCCTGAAAATCTCAAAAGTCTTAGTTCTCAGAGGCAGATTTTCGGGACAAACCTTTGACGCTTTGCAGTTTGGCGGTTTGCTCCTTTTTCCATATCGCCGTCTTCTTCACAGTTTTTGCACTCGGCGTCATACTTTTGTCGTTTGTCAGCCTTCCAAACTCGAAGCCTCAAAGGAGCGACAGCTTCATCTTCATAGATAAGCCAGTCTAGTCACTTTCATTTATGTTCCAACTTTAACTGGTTGCATCACCGATTTCAGGAAGAACTTGGGTGCAGGGAAAGCTATCACCTGTTTTGTTTTTCATGGTGAATTTGATCACATCAACTGATTTCTGTCAACCAGAACTATCAACTTTGCTGGATATAGAACCGGTCTAATTCAAACATTGTGAGCAGATAAAATGACCGCAGGTTTTATTTTTATCCTTTGACCACTTCGTCCAATTTCCGTTCATTTAAACTGCAGTATTTGTTGGATGCACTACTGCTTTCATCCGGGGATCGTAGGACTATCCATCGACAGATGGAGTGCCATAAGCTTTCGCCCATTGACCCTGTTCAAGACGGAAGAAAATGATACAGTTTCGATTTGAAGAGTTTGATAGGTTTCATTGGGTGTCACTTCAGCTGAACTCGCAGCTCCGACAGAACTTGGCGCCGTACATTTGTCTCACATCCTCTTTTCTCTTCAACTGTCCTTGTAGTCCTTCAAAATGTTCCTCATCTGTAGACAAGCCATCAAAATCAGCGCTCTAACCAAACATCTGTCTATTCTGGTGAAGTGAAACTGTAACAGACTGAACCTCTCCGGTAATCCACCCATTGTTCCTGCCCCGTCTACAGAACGTGTAATAGATACGGCTTTATGAGTTATCGGAATTAAAAAATCTTAGAACTCCTAGGTCAGCGCCGAACTCGGCAGAGGGTTTTTCTTACTCTGATGGATGGGGCCTCTAGAATCCGCGGTCGAAAAGAGTGCGGGTGGATTACTGCTTTTGCAAGTACTACTTGGAATAAAATTCTGTGAGTTGACATACATACTCTTTAACCATATTCTCCTCTGGACATCTAGGCGCTTAAACCTTAAGACAAGTTACAGAAGGAAAGATGGCCATACTTCCTAGATCAAGAATGGTATTTACGTTCTCTACTTCTTATCCAATGTTGAGTTGATGCTTATATTATTTTTT